>CAUYQS010052837.1:0-29792 GCA_963574585.1 Otolemur crassicaudatus | reverse complement strand
GGGCGCCTGTAGTCCCAGCTACTTGGGAGGCTGAGGCAGGAGACTTGCTTGAGCCCAGGAGTTGGAGGTTGCTGTGAGCGTGATGCCATGGCACTCTACCCAGGGGGATAGCTTGAGGCTCCGTCTCAAAAAAAAAAATCTGAACTCCTCTGATGGCTTTTAAGGGCCCCCCTCCCCCAAGACTGGCTTCACCTTTCCCACTATTTTTTCCTTTTGCCCGTGAGACAAGTATAACTAAGCCCTTTTCCCAATATTGTTACCCAGGTCTGGGGCATTCTCCTGCTCCCAAACAGCCTGTCCAGAGCTTAACTGTCCTTGGCACTCATTTTCTAAGTGTGTATTGTCTCTACCATTCATTTTGGCATGTCAACAAGCCCTACTGTGTGTAGAATAGTGGTAAAGAATGCTCAGCTCTTCTGTGCTTCAGTGTACCCATTGAAACTGGATATAATGGCTTGGCGCCTGTGGCACAAGTGGCAAAGGTGCCAGCCACATACACCTAAGGTGACGGGTTCGAATCCCACCAAACAACAATGATGGCTGCAACCAAAATTAGCCAGGCATTGTGGCGGGCACCTGTGGTCCCAGCTACTTGGGAGGCAGAGGCAGGAGACTCGCTTGAGCCCAGGAGTTGGAGGTTGCTATGAGCTGTGGTGCCACGGCACTCTACCCAGGGGGACAGCTTGAGGCTCTGTCTCAAAAAATAAAAAAAAAAAAGGAAACTGGATATAATAACAGTACCTACCTACTTCTTGAGGTTATGAGGGTTAACCAGTTAATGTATGTATGGTGCATTTAGAAAATCATGCTACAGGCTGGGCACACGTAGCTCAGTGGTTAGGGTGCCAGCCACGTGCCCTGGAGCTGGTGGGTTCAAACCCAGCTTGGGCCTGTGAAACAAACAAACAAAAAAATAACCAGGCATTGGTGGCAGGTACATGTAGTCCCAGCTACTTGGGAGGCTCAGGCAAGAGAATTGCTTAAGAGCTTGAAGTTGCTGTGAGCTATGACACAACAGCACTCTACGCAGGGCAATAAAGTGAGACTCTATCTCCAAAAATAAATAAATAAGTAAATCCTGGCTCCGTGCTCGTAGCACAGTGGTTACCACGCCAACCACATGCACTGAGGGTCCCAGGTTTGAACCTGGCCCAAGCCAGCTAAACAACAATGACAACTGCAACAAAAAATAGCCAGTCATTGTGGCAGGCACCTGTAGTCCCAGCTACTTGAGAGGCTGAGGCAAAAGAATCACTTAAGCCCAATAGTTTGAGGTTGCTGTGAGCTGTGATGCCATAGCACTCTACCAAGGGTGACATAGTGAGACTCTGTCTCAAAAGAAAAATCCTGTTACAATAACTGAATATGGTGTGTTAACTACTATTTATGGCAATAGCTTTAAGCATTGCTGTCTGATTGTTTTCTATGTATACATTTTGTTTCTTAAGCAAAATTACAAGCCTTTGGGACTGGAAGATGGTGTGGGCCTCATCTGTTTCACTGCACACATCTATATTTATTGCAAGCACATGTGAAGCCTGTACTACACAATGGCTAAAGTTAAATTGACTAAATCCCTCACCCTCTCCTTGATGTGCTCATCCATTTTGTCCCCTTCTAGGTCCTGGAGTGCCACAAGATGGATCAGATGATGAGGATGAGGAGTGGCCCACCCTGGAGAAAGCTGCCACAATTACAGGAGTGGGCCACCATGCAGAGGTGGTTGTGGACCCTGAGGATGAGCGTGCCATTGAGATGTTCATGAACAAGAATCCTCCTGCCAGGTAGGCTGGGGATTTAGCATAGTAGGTCCTGGCAGAAAGTTTCTACAGACCCTGGCATGATTTTCATTCTCTACCTTTGGAAATGGCCTTGGCAGTGCTAGTTCTGGAGGACCACTTTTGACAGAACTGGCCCACACTCAGAGGACCATTCTAAATAGGGTGATAACCCAGACTCAAAATCCCTCCTTTTCTTCTGTACATTTATTCTAGAACTGCCCAGTTATAGCTAAAGCCCTTTTTATGTCTCTTGGGAGATCTGTCCCATTGCATTTAGTCTTGGTAGCTCAGTTTTTTGATGATAAGCTCATCTTCCTTGGGCAAAGCTCTTTCATACCTAAGTTTCATTTAATTGAGGGTTTTTCAACCTAAGCACTATTGGCATTTTGGGCTGTATAATTCTTTTTTGTGGAGGCTGACTTATGCAATGCAATATAGGATATTTAGCAGATAATCTCCAGTCTCTACCATCTAGATACCAGTGACCTTCCTTCTAATTGTGACAGTCAAAATGACTCCAGACATTGCCAGAGGTGCGTGGGCAGGAGGGAGGGATCACCCTCAGTCAGAACCACTAATTTATTCCTATCTATAATTAATGCTAGCTCCAAGATATGCAGGCATTGAGGCTGCCTGTGGTCAAATCCCTGAGGTCAGAGAGTTTAGCTCTGGGGACGGGAGTCTAGGATAAGAGCCCTCAACCAGTTTATTCTGACCCTCTGATAATAACATGATGCTGTGTTGGGTTAATACATCTCTCATTGCTAACCATACTGCAGAAAGACAGGGAGACTGATAAGTTCTATGGCAGCTTATTTAGAGAGCACAGAATGAAGAAATGAGCTTTGTTCCCAGATTGATGCTCGACAGCTAAATTAGATGTCACAAAGTGTGTACTTGGGGTGATCCTGCCAGAGAGTCTCTCAGGTTCTTTCTCAAGACCTCATAACTTATACTTTAGAGATAATTCTGATGAATTTAGCAGAATGGTTTTCCAGCTTACAATAAATACAAGAGACAAACTACTAGAAACAGGAACTTCTAGCAGTCTTAAAAATTGGTAGCTGGGGGGCAGTGCCTGTGGCTCCAAGGAGTAGGGTGCCGCCTTATATGCTGGAGGTGGTGGGTTCAAACCCAGCCCCAGCCAAAGACTGCAACAACAACAAAAAAAAATTGGTAGCTGGAATCGTCAGAAAGCAAGGCTAGATTCACGTAAGCTCAGCAGTTAGAGACCATTTTAGGGAGTTTAGGGAGCACATTATAGGGTATTATAAAATAACTTTCAAACTTGAAAGACCTGAGCTTGACTCTTTTCCCCTACTTGACAGCTATGAGACCTTGGGTGAGTTATGCGAGTCACTGTGAAAGTTTTGAGACAGACTGTGTTATGGTCCATTATTTCACTTCCAAGAAACATAGTCGACTGCATCCTTTCTGATTCACCTGTGCCAGTTTCAAGTTGCTTGGCTTATTGGTGTTGTTGGGAGGGCTTTATTTGTTTCCATTCATGTAGATTTCATGTTTCTTTTTTTTTGCTTCTGGAAGCTTTGTTCTTTAATGAACCATGGGGTCATTTGTTCAACAAGCTGCTTTTGTGTAGCCATACAATGCATATTTTCAGTGACACATATTGTACTTTATACAGTTGATGTCTTGCTTCCCCCCCCATAAAAACAAAAATGAGGATCAGCACCTGTGGCTCAAGTGGCTAAGGCGCCAGCCACATACACCTAAGGTGGTGGTTCGAATCCAGCCTGGGCCCACCAAACAATGACAGCTGCAACCAAAAAATAGCCAGGTGTTGTGGCGGGCTCCTGTGGTCCCAGCTACTTATGAGGCTGAGGCAGGAGAATTGCTTGAGCCCAGGAGTTGGAGGTTGCTGTGAGCTGTGATGCCATAGTACTCTACCCAGGGTGACAGCTTGAGGCTCTCTTTCTCAAAAAAAAAAAAAAAAGAAAGAAAGAAAGAAATTACAGAGTGCCTGTTGATTGCATCAGGAAAGTAATCAGTTATGTGTTGAGATAAATCATTCTTCTTAACAGAATTATCCTATTAGGCTCATGCCTATAATCCTTGCCCTCTGGGAGGCCAAGGCGGATGAATTGCCTGAGCTCACAGGTTCAAGACCAGCCTGAGCCAGAGCAAGACCTCATTTCTAAAAATAGCTGCGCATTGTGGCAAGTGCCTGTAGTCCCAGCTACTTGGGAGGCTGAGGCAAGAGAATCTCTTGAGCCCAAGAGTTTGAGGTTGCTATGAGCTGTGATGACATACACTGTTACCTAGAGCAACAAAGTGAGACTGTCTCCAAAAAGTAAAATAAATTTAAGTGAGAAGAAAGTTGGTGTCATAGTCACTCTAATGATCCCAGCTACGTGAAATCTTATAGATAGTTCAGGTTATCTACAAGACCACTCTAGAGTAATCAGAGCAAGAATTTATAATTGGAGGGGTCTCAGCATATTGCCAGCATATGATGGGTGTATTTGAAAGAGGCAGAGCTCCTTACACAAATGTTATATGCTGGTAGTTCCAAGTAACAGATAGATATTAACTTATTTAATCTGTATATTAACCTTATGAGGGAGGTATTATTATTATATCTCTTTCACAGTTGAGGAAACTGAGGCATAGAGTGGTAAAGTAACATGCCATGATCATACAGGAAACGGAAGAGCCAGGATTTAAACTTGGAAGACAGACTTCAGAGTTGGTTCATAATAACACTGTATAACTACTAGCTTTGTCTTAAATCGAAGGACTTTCAGTTCTTTTGCGCTCTACAGTGATTCCAGTGGTAGGAGGATGAGTGCAGAGAGGGGACTAAGGCTGCACATCCTAGAAGGGTCACAGTTCATTCATGCTCATAAGGGACTGTGGAGAGCCTGGAGCTTCCCAGTGACCACTGCTCTCCTCTCTCCTCCCTCCCCTTCCCTTGCCATCTCACCTTTTAGGCGCACCCTGGCTGACATCATCATGGAGAAGCTAACTGAGAAGCAAACAGAGGTTGAGACAGTCATGTCAGAGGTGTCAGGCTTCCCTATGCCCCAGCTGGACCCCCGGGTCCTGGAGGTGTACAGGGGGGTCCGGGAGGTAAGAGCTGAGAGGGGAGCCAAGGTGGAATAACCTTACAGGGGCTGTGAGCTCCTGCCTCAGGGATTTTTGCCCACATCCCACACCAAATCAGGCATGGTAACAGGAAACAGACTTAAGGGTTAGTGTGTAGGTTCAGATTCCTGCTCTGCCTATTAGTGAGCTGACAGTCTTGGGTCAGTTGCTAAAACTCTTTTATCATTGTAAAGTAAACAGAATAGTACCTCCTTAAAGGGTTTTTGTGAGGGTGAAGTGAGTTAATATATAAGAAGCATGCAGATGGGTGGTGCCTGTGGCTCGGTGAGTAGGGCACTGGCCCCATATACTGAGGGTGGCGGGTTCAAACCCAGCCCTGGCCAAATGCAACAATAAAATAGGTGGGCATTGTGGCAGGCACCTGTAGTCTCAGCTACTTGGTAGGCCAAGGCAAGAGAATTGCTTAGGCCCAAGAGCTGAAGGTTGCTGTGAGCTGTGATGCCATGGCACTCTACCGAGGGCAACAAAGTGAGACTCTGTCTCTTAAAAAAAAAAAAAGAGGCATCCAGATAAGCACCTGGCACATAGCAAGCAGTAGTTTATTAATGATGATTATTTTACCTCCCTCATCCCTAGGTGTTATCTAAGTACCGCAGTGGGAAACTGCCCAAGGCATTTAAGATCATCCCTGCACTCTCCAACTGGGAGCAGATCCTCTATGTCACAGAGCCTGAGGCCTGGACTGCAGCTGCCATGTACCAAGCCACCAGGTAAAGTCTATAGGTGAAGGCTGGGCCAGGGATATACAAGCTTTGCCATTACATTTGAGCTTGTCCCAGAGCTCTCTTTTGTGCTTCTATATTTCATCATTTTCCTAGCTTTTCCTATTTCATTTTGGGGGGCCAAGATGCAGGTGGGAATCCCCTAGGATGAATTTCTAAGGGAGAGGTATAGCAACTAGGATACAACCCTGTCAGAGTGGCCTCAGAAGTCTGTGGCTACCTGGACATGCTCACGTCCCTTGGGAAAGTAGGGTGCAGAGGACTCATGCTGGGGAGAGGAAGATGAGTAGCTAAGGAACCATCAGTTCAGAAGCACTCTGGTTCTGCCAGTGATAGCATTAATCATTTGGGTACCTGTTGCCTCCCCTCTTCTTTCTCTAATCAAACCTTGGTTCTCTATGCTCACAGTTCTCCCACACATCCCTCATTGAAAGCAGTTCCATATATTACTTTAAAATCTCTTGCATGTGCACTGATACCTGAAGGGCCAGGTCCAGACCGTCAGTGTGACTTAGGAACTCCCCTCTTATGCCCCACTAGGATTTTTGCCTCTAACCTGAAGGAACGCATGGCCCAGCGCTTCTACAACCTTGTTCTGCTGCCCCGGGTACGAGATGACATCGCTGAATACAAACGACTCAACTTCCACCTCTACATGGCACTCAAGAAGGCCCTGTTCAAACCTGGAGCCTGGTTCAAAGGTGGGAGCCCAGAGGCAGGGAAGAAAGGGAAAGGCCAGGCTTTGGGGGGGGGGGGGGCAAAGCAGCAGACCTGACTTGAGAAGTGGCCGTCTCTAAGGCCAAGTTTTAGTCCCTAGGGTCATGGGGAATGCTTCCTACTATAATACCTTTCTCCCACCCTGGACTCAAAATGACTGCCCTCTGATCCTCCCCAGGGATCCTGATCCCACTGTGCGAATCGGGCACTTGTACCCTCCGGGAAGCCATCATTGTCGGTAGCATCATCACCAAGTGCTCCATCCCTGTGTTGCATTCCAGGTAGTGTTGGTGGGGGTGAAGGAGAACTGGTCAATATTCAGATAATGGAATTGCCGGGACTTGGGGATGGTGGTCAGAGTAGGGAAGGAGTTAACATTAGCCCTTAACTCCTTGGGTTTGTGGCTTGTTTAAACCAGTGGTTATATCCTTATTCCACTAGAATAAAAGCTCCACAAGAACAGTCCCAGCCTGGCTTGTGGTATGTGCTCCATAAATAGTTGAAAAAATGAATAGGGAACACAGGAAGAAAGGAGATTAGGGGTGGAGATGTCAGGGTGTTTGGACATACTCCAGCTGGTTATTGAGACCAACAGTCTAAGCCAGAGGTAGCAATTTGGGATGGATCTGTCTAGAGATGATAACTGGAGTCAAGAGAGTATAGTAAGATTGGGTAGGTGGGAAGGAGGCCTGAGATTGCTCTTTTAGGAATCCTATAGTGTAAGAGCTGGGGGCGGGAAGAGGGGAAGAGCACAGAGGTGAGCAGAGGTGAGGTGAAGTTGATCCTTCTCTAATCCCATCCAACCTCCCTTTCTCATCAGTGCGGCCATGCTGAAAATTGCTGAGATGGAATACAGTGGTGCCAACAGCATCTTCCTGCGACTGCTGCTGGATAAGAAGTATGCACTGCCTTACCGAGTGCTGGATGCCCTCGTCTTCCACTTCCTGGGGTTCCGGACAGAGACTCGTGAGCTGCCTGTGCTCTGGCACCAGTGCCTCCTGACTTTGGTCCAGCGCTACAAGGCAGACTTGGCCACAGATCAGAAAGAGGCCCTCCTGGAACTGCTCCGGCTACAGCCCCATGCACAACTGTCTCCTGAAATCAGGCGTGAGCTTCAGAGTGCAGTGCCCCGCGATGTGGAAGATGTTCCCATCATCATGGAGTGAAGAAACAGTCACCTGTTCTAATCCAAGGGTCATGGGAATACGCCAGGCCCCCTGTTGGTGACTAAAGACACTGCGCCTTAATGAGAGAAGACCCAGGTCAGGGCAGTAAGGGGTCACAGGGGCCTCCACTCTAGGCCTGCTTTCTGTTCAGTTTTAAGAGCTGACTTAAGAGTGGGAATCCCAGCATTACCTCTCCCCAGCTGGGATTCAGTTTAAGTACTTTCTGGCTGTTGCCAAGTCACTGGGATTCGAAAAAAACAAAACAGGTATTTATTGAACCTCTTCATTTTGGTGTAGTCATTGGAGGCCTTTTCCTTCTTCAGTTGGAAGGAAAAGACCTTTCCTTCTGTTGCTGTCTCTGAGGTAGATTCTGACCTGGTTTTTACAGAGGGCCTCACCCCTAACCCTCTGAGCTAAACGTTTGTTTCTCCAGGCTACACTCACCTTGATAGCCCTTGTGGAGCGAGGGACATGTTGGCTGCCTCCCCCTCACATGACACTGGCTGCTTTGGTTGAATGCCAGCAACCAGGAGTAGGCTGTCCAAAGATGGTCATGTTTCAACTGTGGATGAAAGGGCTACAAGAAAAAGCCCCTCCTTGAGGAAAATGGAGATGTAGAGGCTAGCTTAAAGATAAGGTTGGCTCAAGGTTGAGTAGATCTGGCTTGGTGCCTGTGGCTCAAGTGGCTAAGGTGCCAGCCACATATACCTAAGGTGGCAGGTTCGAATCCAGCCCAGGCCCGCCAAACAACAATGATGGCTGCAACCAAAAAAAAAATCCAGGCATTGTGGCGGGCTCTTGTGGTCCCAGCTAATTGGGAGGTAGAGGCAGGAGACTCACTTGAGCCCAGGAGTTGGAGGTTGCTGTGAGCTGTGATGTGACAGCACTCTACTCAGGGGGACAGCTTGCGGCTCTGTCTCAAAAAAAAAACGGGGGGGGGATGAGTAGATCTTGGCTCAACCCCTGTAGCACAGTGGTTATAGCGCCAGCCATATACACTGAGGCTGGCAGGTTCAAACCCAGCCCATACCAGTTAAACAACAATGACAACTGCAACAAAAAATAGCCGGGCGTTGTGGTGGGCACCTGTAGTCCCAGCTACTTGGGAGGCTGAGGCAAGAGAATCTCTTAAGCTCAAGAGTTTGAGGTTGCTGTGAGCTGTGATGACACAGCACTCTACCAAGCACTCTACCACAGCACTCTACATTGACTCTACTGAGTCAAAAAAGTATGAGTAGATCCTAAGTTACTTCCATGTTTCCATAAGAAGCTTATGTCTTCTTCAAGATAAAGGCCATGTTCTACTTGGGAGGCTGAGGCAAGAGAATCACTTAAACCCAAGAGTTAAAGGTTGCTGTGATCTGTGACACCACGGCACTCAAATGACAGCGAAAAAGGATAATGGCCATGTTTGTTATAATCTTTAACTATTTAACATGTGTAGAAGTAAAGCTATCCTGTTGCCTTTTTTTTTTCTTTTTTTTTGAGACAGAGCCTCAAGCTGTAACTCTGGGTAAAGTGCTATGGCATCACAACTCAAAGTAACCTCCAACTCCTGGGCTCAAGCGATTCTCCTGCCTCTGCCCCCAAGTAGCTGGGACTACAAGTGTTCACCACAACACCTGGCTATTTTGTGGTTGCAGCTATCATTGTTATTTGGTGGGCCTGGGCTGGATTAGAACCTGCCTGCTCAGGTGTATATGGCTGGTACCTTAGCTGCTTGCTTGAGCCATAGGTGTGGAGCCCCTGTTGCTTTTTTTTTTTTTTTTTTTTAGAGACAGTCTCACTTTGTTGCCCTCAGTAAAGTGCTATGGCATCACAGCTCACAGCAACCTCCAACTCCTGGGCTTAGGCGATTCTCTTGCCTCAGCCTCCTAAGTAGCTGGGACTACAAGGTCCACCACAATATCCTGCTATTTTTTTGTTGCAGTTTGGCTGGGGCCGGGTTGGAACCCGCCACCCTCAGTATACGGGGCCAGCATGCTACCCACTGAGCCACAGGCATCGCCCCTCTGTTGCCTTTTTTTTAAGAGTATCATTCATTAAGTTTTTGAGTGCTATACCTCAAGCTCCATTTTCCCCAAAAGCCCTATGGTTTTTGTTGTGCAGTTTTGCATAGCATAGTGATTTTCAAGAAAACAGATCACCTTATAAAGCAGAACTATATAGGGGGCAGAGACCATTTATCTCACAAAGCCTAAATATCGCCCTTAACAGAAAAGACTTGGTGATCCCTGCTTTAGGCCATTGACTTCCACACCTCATTACATCAGAATCAGTCTAGAAATAGGCTTCTTCTACCCATACCACCACCCAAACCAAAAAGCCAAAGCCAGTTTTATTCCAGAATCTTTATTAAGGTAGCGTGATGGTCCTGGGCCACCAGCCTAAACCTTGTGGCCTTAGGAAAGACCTGTGTCAATAGGACTTGCCTCCCTCTCCAGCTGGGCTTGCCCAGCTCTAGGGCATCCCTGCATCATCCTGCCTAGAGGATGGAGCAAGGGCCAAAGGGAGAGGAGGGCATGACCCAATTCCAGGCTGTAGCAGCTCCTTGGCCACAAAGATTCTTTAGCCAGTTGCAGAGGGGAGGGAAACAGCAACCACCAGGGTTACCACCATTTGTGGGATAGACAGGTCCCACTACACACTTACAGTTGTACTCAAAGCAATTAATAAATTAAAATAACTCCTTCCTTCAGCACCGAGCTCCTCAATCACCTGGGAGAAACTGAGCAGAAAGCAAAGCAAGGAGGAATACCATAGGTTTTTGCCCCTCTGGCCAAGACCTAGGCCCCTCCCTCTAGGAGCAGCCGTGAGCAAGGATTAAACGGGGCTTCCAAAGTGTGCTTAGAGGAGCCATCTAGACTGTTGCCCCTCACATGTCTTATCAGTCATGCCTGAAATTTCATCTTTGGAAGGACCCCAATCCAAATACAATAACCCTAGAAGGGACAACACCTTTAGAAGGCACTGGGGCATTTTGGCAATTGAGAACATGAGAGCCCTAGAGGAGGGAAGCCTCAGAAAAAATGCTGGTGCATGTATTTCACCTATTCCAATGTCTGACCAGCCTAGCCCACTCCCAGCTAGAGTCAGGGAAGGAGCTGAGCTGGACAGATGCGAGGAGGAGGAAGAGGAGTTCAACTAGCCTCCCATACACAATCATGGCTGGTCAGGCCCCTTAGTGCACACGCAGGGATAGGTAGGACCTGACCCCGTTGGGCTTTGGGGGGGTAGAGAAACAGGAACCTGCTCAGGCTTCAGATGTGGTATGGTTTGTTCCTGGAGGCAGGTAGATGGTGGCAGTGGCCCCTTCTCTGCTTAGTGGCCACTGGAGGGGGCCTCTCCAGGGCTACAGGTGGATGGCTGTGACATCTGTGGGAGTGCTGGTCTGGGTGGGCCCCTGGCTGCTGGAGCCCCGGGGGGCTTTGGGTGCTGGGCTGGAGCTGGTCTGAGCGGCTTCCCTAAGGCTCTCTCTGAGCGCAGCTTCAATCTGCTCTTGACAGGCCCGCAGGCAGTCCTAGGAACACAGGGGAATAGTGAGGAGGGACTGCTCCCCCCAACAACATCTGACAGCAGAGGTGGGGGAAGGATACCTCCCAGCACACAGGGAAGTCAGGGGAGGTTAGGCCACAGCCCAGCCCCAGGAATTGGTCTTCAATTCTCAGAAACTGGCAAGAGGATGTGGCAAGAGGGTGTGAGAGCAGCCGTGCATCTGACACCAAATCCCCCACCCCCTCTCCAGCATACCACTTGGCAAGAAAATGGCACCCAGGGCCAGTACCCTTAACCCTACCCAAGATACTTGGCTCTTCTTCAGACCAAGGCAGAAGATAAAAAGCCACAGAAGCCCCAGGGCTGTGAAACTAGGACCTGGAACCAAACTGGTGTGGATGCCTCCCTCTACTGGAGACTTAGGGGACAACGCTGCCCAGCACTCACCACTTCAGTGCCTGTGATCCCTGCCAGCAGCTCGGTGAGCTCCTCCCCAGAGGTGGAACAGGCACCCAGGCCTTGCACTGCAGCCCCGATGCTGCCCGTTGCGATCATGGATGGTGGGTACATGGCAAAGGTGTAATCTTAGAGAAGAGAGGGAACCATAAGGCAAGGAAACCTCAAGGATAACAGTCAATGTGGAGTTCCTATTCCTCTGAAAGTGCTAGGCAGCATGAATAGAGCAGGGGGCTTACTAGACAACCCCAGCAGGGAGTGAGGAAAGATGTCAGGAAGGGAGAAAGG
This sequence comes from Otolemur crassicaudatus, assembly GCA_963574585.1. Classification (NCBI taxonomy): domain Eukaryota; kingdom Metazoa; phylum Chordata; class Mammalia; order Primates; family Galagidae; genus Otolemur; species Otolemur crassicaudatus. Next base: position 18,041 of record CAUYQS010052837.1, on the reverse strand, counting down.
CAAGAGCCTCTAGAGAGTATCAGGATAAATAGCAAATTTACATAGGTCTAGGGTGGAGCTGGCCAGGGATCAGGGGATAAGTGAGATCCTACCTAGTATGTAAGGGCCTCCATTCATAAGTGCGAATTGAAATGCCCCTTATGGAAACAAAAGTAGAGCCAAGAGAACTAGGTCCTGCTTCCCATTTACTGTGAGACTTTGGGCAAGTCACCTTTCTACACCCTCTGTGTCCTCCCTATACACTGGGGGTCTCTGAGATCCTGCCTCTGATTATACTCTTTTCTGTATTAAGACTGCGGGCAGAGGGGATATAATTTTTACAAATGAATTTTGAGAGGAACATAGGCTGGGATCTCCTATTATAGTTATTACTCATCCTTAAGAGTCTTCTGGTTTTTCCAAATTGGCAAAAAGGTGCACAGGGCTCTTACCTGTAGCACAGAGGGCCAAGAAGGTCTGGGCGTGCTTTTTAACCAAGGCCTGTCGATCACTGGGCAGAGAGAGTCGGTGCAGAATCAGGGCTAGGAAATCATGAGCAATCACAGCAGCCAGGTCCCATTTGAGCTTCCCAAGGACCAGCACCTCCCAGTCCTGAGTGATGGAGAAAATGGTGAGGTCATCAACTAGAGAAGGTAGGGGAGGAGCAAAGAGCAGTCTCAGAGAAGGAAGCCCGCCGAACGTCTGAAGCTCAAGACCCTAGTTCTGCTGCTTCTTTTTTTTTTTTTTTTGAGACAAACTCTCACTTTGTAGAGTACTGTGGCATCATAGCTCACAGCAATCTCAAACTCTTGAGCACAAGTGATCCTCTTGCTCAGGGTGGTCTGGAACTCTTGAACTCAAGCTATCCACCCACCTCAACCTCCCAGAGGGCTAGGATTACAGGGATGAGCCACTACACCCGGCCCTTGCTTCTGGTTTTAATACCTGGCACCATGGAGTCCCAGACAGAGAAGAGCTGCAGGGATTTACTTTGAACATTTACTGATCAGTTGCCTAGGTGGCAGGGCAACATGCTTTACATACATTATCCCTTCTAAGTCTGTCTGATTATCTTTAAGGGGCCAATGATCAGAACTTCATTCAGGGCTCTGAGGATTTCTCCAGCCAAGGTTGTAAGACTGACACAGATATCACCAACATCATCATGAACTTGAGGATCCTTTGGGATGAAGCAGAAAGAAATTTCCAAACTCCAAAGAATATGGAAGGGAGACCACCAGAATATGAAAGGGGAGATCACCACTAAGTCTCCCCACCCCCAACCCTGCATCTCAACCAAGTCCACATGTCTTAAATACACAGGAGTAAGCATGAAGCCACTCCTCCTATGACAAAGCCACTCAGTCTCTTCTGAGGTTCCTCAAATGGAAGGTTGCTTAACCCAACCCACATCCCCTTAGTGAGACATCAGGGGTGGGTCCTGAGGTAGAGCATCCCACCCCACTCCCTTCAGATGGAACCCACGGTCTCCAGTGCCACTTAACTCTCATGAGGATAAGTGGAGGCTAAGCCAGACAGGATGGATCCAAGTGATCTCTAAGGGACCAAACCCTATTCCCAACCCAAGCCTATATACCAATTCGAGGTCTTAGAGGAAGGCTGAGAGCTTCCCTCCAATCCATTCTTCTAGTGCTCTCAGACCTGGCCCCATTTCCAAGTTGCACACATGAGGATTTCTTCATTGTTTTATCTCAGGAAGGAACTTGTGGGTTTGACTCCTTATTGAGGCAGAAATGGCAACCCCACCCAACCTCTTCCAGGCCCACAGCCACAGCTGTCTCTCTCCTGGCCCTGGTCTAGGTGTCAGCCTCTCAGATCAGCCCCAACCTCTCATAGGGCCCCAAAGAAAATAGCTTGGCCTGGAACCAAAAGAAATCAGGCAGAGAACCTAGGATTCTTTCAGTACTTATCCCAGTAGCCAAACACTTTAATTTAGGAGTCAACATAAAGGATCCAGCCTCCAGGGAATTATCTACAAAGCAACTGGAAATGGGGCTGTCCCTATAGGGAAGTATGAGGTCCTGTGTGAGGCAGGTGGCCACCCTCCCCCATATCTAGGCAACCTCTGAGAATCCCAGCCCTACTTGGCAGAGAACATACCCCTGGGAGTGATTAGCTTCAATGGCTGGCAGCATTCATCACATCCCTAAGTTTTAAGCCAACCTGGTCTAGCTAGAAGACTCAGATTCTGTGCTGCTCAGTGCAATGCTGAGGAAGGAATCTTCCCTCCTTCCTTGGGTCTCAGCCTTCCTCTGCTGCACAAGCACTTGGGAGTACTCAGAGGTTTCTTCTGACCTTCTTGAAGTCTTTTGGAGGCTCCACCCCCAGACTCAGGCAGGAGTCAGAGATGAGTACTTTTTATGTGTTCTGAAAAATTCCCCTCACACACAGGCATGTCCACACCCCAATCTTTTCACAAAAAAGAAGCTCCCTTCTACCTTCTAGGCCCAATCCCTCTAAAAACATCTTGTTCTCTGGCCCTCGAAACTAGTCCCACCCTCAGACTTGCCAAAAACTACCAGACTCATCGCAAAAGAGCTGTGGAGCCTCCTGGATTCCCAACTCAGGCCTCTTAGTCCCATCTCTGAGCTACTTGGCAGGAAGAAGAATCCTGTTCCTCACAGCAGTCAGGGGCCCCAGTACCCTGGCTTTCCCACTAGCCAATCATAGCAGCCTGCTGCTGCCCTCCTCCCTGGGAGATGGACCCCACAATGTCCTCTCAGGGTCAGAAGACTTGGCTGGCCACAGAGCAAGGTGAAAGGAGGTACCACTCTCTCCTCTCAGCCCCCTAGGAGATGATCTGCAAGCCTCAAATAACCTCTTCCAAATCCAAGCATCTCCCCCACCTCATTCCCAGGCTGCTTCTGAGGCAGGACAGAACCAGTGAGTGACTTTCCTGCCCTGCCTCAAAGGAGCCTAGACCAAGTTCCCAGCAGGAGGCTCTGGGAGCCACTTCCCAAACCACAGGAGTGACAGCAGCTCCCCACAGGGTTATGAAAGACCTTGGTCAGAGTCAGCCGGGCCGGGGGAGGGGCACCATTATCACATCGGAAGCAGCTGCAGCTCAGCTCCCTGTCTGTCCCTCAGCTTGAACCTTTGGCTAAGGGGGAAAGGGAGAGATGTTTCCACCAGACCCAAAGCAGCTGCTCCAGTTCCTCAGAATGAGGACAGGGAAGGGAGGATTAGGAAGAAGCTATCTGTACTGGGATATAAGGGGAAGGAAAGAAGGTGGGATGAAACAAGTCAGCCCTTCCTTAAAGTAATCAGGGCCTGGCTTTAATCTACTCTGGGAGGCTTTTCTATCAAAGTCCACTTGGGGATAAAGGCTCAACCAAGGCAGCCCCCCTCCCCCACATGAAACACATTCCACTCTCCCACTCCAGTGGGGGTGTGCAGGCATGCCCTTCTGCTGCCAATAAATAACTCATGGTGTCTGTGTAAACCCAGAGGCAAAGTACTAGTAAGCGAGACATGCAGTTTGACTTGTTGCTATCTGGGGGAAAGACCAGGAAGGAGTGGCATCCCCTGGAGGTCAGGAGAGGGTTTAGTTCATGGCTGCACTGCAAGCGCAGGCTGAGCTACCCCAACCACAACACCAGACTATCCCCTCTTCTCCCACCCCAATTTCTTTCTAGAAAAGCCTCAGGGAGCTTGCCTTGCCCCAAGGAGGCAGAAAGCCACTGAGGTCTTAGCTTTCCCTATCTTGGGAAGTGCTGAGACGATATGCATTAGGAGTGGGAGAAATTACAGACGTACCCGCAACTGGCGGGGAGAGACAGCATGGTCGGTGTAGATGCAGAGTTTTTCGATGGTCAGGGGCGTGGTCTCGCGCAGCTTGGAGGCTAGCAGCATGCAGACCGCACCCAAGAGCTGCAACTGCGCCTTTCGGGTGGGGACGCAGGACAGGTAGCGATCCAAGTAGTTCATGGCCAGAGGGAAGACTTCCTCCTCACAGCGCTGCTCCTCACACACCTGGGGAAGGGCACACAGTCACTGCTGGGGCAGGAACATAGGAAACGCAGCAGCATTAAGAGGGAGAGGGGTGCTAAAGGGAGGTGGAATGCGAAGCAAAAACCGGGAGAGAGGGTAAACTACTTATAGTGACAAGAACCATTATCAGAGGAGTATGTGCCCTCCCCAACGTGACGCCCCCCACTTCCTCTGCGTAGCCGCCTTTCCTCTGTACCCTTGGGACTGCCTTTCAGGGGCTCCCCACCTTATGAAAGATTCCAGAGACTTCCTTCTCACATAGCGAGGGGAAGTGGCACGAAAAGGCACCTGTGGTACCCAAAGGGCTGGGACCTTACCCCCCATTCCCTCGCCACTGCACACACCCGAGGGGAAGGGAGGAGACTCCTGCAGCTGCCTCCGTACTTTTCATTTCCCTGTCGGCCGGAACAGGGCGCGCGCCACCCCCACCGCCTTCCCCGCCAGAACCCCGCGACAGACACAGGAACCGGCTCTGGGGCGGGGGCGGCCGAGTCCAAGGTTTTCCAATCGCGCTCTGCTGAGAAGACTAGGCGGGGGAGGGAAGCAGGAGACACTGAGAGAAGCCGAAGAGCAGAGGTGTCCCTTGTCCCGCTTTCTTGGCCCGAAGAGATTTAAGAGTGCCAAATGTCTGGCAGTCACAGTCAGAAGAAGCTGATTAGGGCTGGGAAAGGGAAAAGGAGACCACAGAGGCTGCGGACTAGGGTGCCCTAGTGAAAGGCCAGAACCTGGGAGTCTGAGCCACAGGAGCATCCTACAAATTGTTATTGAGACCAGGATGTCCAGAACCGGGGGCAGCGGAAAAAGGGAGACCAGTCTGGGCGATACCTCCAGCATCCAGTATGCCAGCATCTTCCGCATGTGCGGCTTGATCTCCCTCTGCACGCACTGGAAGTAGGAGGCGCGGGGCACGTAGCGCTCCTCCAGGCGGAGCAAGCTCTGCAAGACACGCTGGTCCCCTAGCAGCCGCGGGTCAGGCCCAGCCCGGGGCGCGTGCCGGGTGCTCTCGCAACACAGCAACTCCATACTCGGGCAGCGCAAGGGCAGGACGGGAGCGCGGGCTGGCGAGTCAGAACGCAGGCGGCGGGACTGAGAGCGTGGGGCGCGGGTCTGGCGCTGGCACTGCGCGGCGGAGCCCCAGCCCGCCCGCGCCCGCGAGCGTCGCTTTGCTGACAGGCGCCCCGCCCCTCGCGACGATGTAGCAACAGAGGAATGCTAGGACGTCGCAACGTTCCAAGGGGCGGGGCTGCCGGCGCCCCAGACGGAAAGGGCTGGCGGGGCGCTCGCCCCTCCCTCCCGGCCGTCCAATTGGTCCGCCAAGCCCAAGCCGGACGGCTTCCGGGCACTCGGCGCCCTCTTGACCACCGGGGTAGAGAGAACGTTCTAGGAGGTGGGTATCTTCCCCACCCAAGGGGACCGCCCATTTGGCTCCTCTGTAATCACCCAGCAAAGAACTTTCCTCCAAAGGTCATTCATTCATTTATTCATTCGTTAAGCCCTATTTCACCGGCTGCCTGCTGTAAGGAATGTAATAATATAAGAGCTGATTCTTAGTGCATGTTTTTCTAAAGCACTTAATATGCAATAACATTAAATCTTGATGAAAACTCAAAAACTGAGGCACAGTAACTGTATCAATCATACAGTTAGTCCATTGAAGATCTAAGATTGGGAACCTCGCCATTTTGCTCCAGATTCTGTGCTCCACACCATTGCTACTTATGCTGTGATTCCCCAGACTTAACCCATGGGCTGGTAAGGAATACTGACCCCTGACCTGCTGAGTCACAATCTGCATTTTAACTGGATTCCTGTGCACTTTGAAGTATGAAAAGATTGCAGCATTTAGGGTATTGTGTGTATATATATATGTAAAATATATATGTACAGGCTCTGGGCCTGTAGCTCAGCAGCTAGGGCACCGGCCACATGCTGCCAATTGGAAACCCTGCCAAACAACAATGACAACTACAACAACAAAAATGGCCGGGCGTTGTGGCGGGTGCCAGTAGTCCCAGCTACTTGGGAGTCTGAGGCAAGAGAATCGCTTAAGCCCAAGAGTTTGAGGTTGCTGTGAGCTGTAATGCTACAGTACTCTACCAAGGGCAATTTAGTGAGACTCGGTCTCAAAAAAAAAAAAAGCATTATATTTTTAGTACAGACTGGGTCTCACTTTTGCTCAGGCTGGTCTTGACTCAAGCAATCCACCCGCCTCAGCCTCCCAGAGTGCTAGTGGTGGCTCACGCCACCACTCCTGGCTTACATACCCATTTTCAAATGAGATCATCAAAAACTGTTTTGCGGGGCGGCGCCTGTGGCTCAGTGAGTAGGGCGCTGGCCCCATATACCGAGAGTGGCAGGTTCAAACCCTGTCCCGGCCAAACTGCAACAACAACAAAAAATAACTAGATGTTAGGGTGGGCGCCTGTAGTCTCAGCTACTCAGGAGGCTGTGGCAAGAGAATCACCTAAGCCCTAGAGCTGGAGGTTGCTGTGAGCTGTGACGCTAGGGCGACAAAGTGACACTCTGTCTCAAAAAAAAAAACTGTTTTGTAACCCCTATGCACTAAAAAAAAAAGAAATAAGTTAACATTTTTCCATATTATTAATTATTCTACAACATCATTTTTAATGGCTACATAATTAACCATTGGGTGAATATATTATAATTTCTTTTACCAAACCTGTATTGTTGAAAACTTAAATTGTTGCTAGTTCTATTAATAATAATACTGCATAACCTTTTTGTAGTAATATCTTTGTGCACACTCATGATTGTTTCTAGAAGTGGAATTTCTCAACTTAAAGTTATGAAACATGCTAAGGCTTTTGATACAATTCTTCTTGCCAAATTTTCCTGCTGAAAGCCTGAACCAATCTACTTTTTTTTTTTTAGAGACAGTCTCACTTTATCACCCTAGGTAGAGTGCTGTGGCATCACAGCTCACAACCTCCAACTCCTGGGCTTAGGTGATTCTCTTGCTCAACCTCCCAAGTAGCTGGGACTACAGGCACCTGCCAGAACACCCAGCTATTTTTTCTTGCAGTTTGGCCAGGGCAAGGTTACAACCCAACACTCTCCGTATATGGGGCTGGTGCTCTACCCACTGAGCCACAGGCACCGCCCCACCATCTACTTTTTAAAACTACTCTGCCAAATGGAAAGGAAAAGTAGTTAGTAATGATCTATTTTGGCATATTTATTAGACATTTACACATTTCTTATTTAAATTATCTATTCATATGGGTAGAGTGCTATGATGTCACAGCTCATGGGCTTAGCCAATTCTCTTGCCTCAGCCTCCCAAGTAGCTGGGACTACATGTTCCAGCCAGAATGCCCAGCTATTTTTTTGTTGCAGTTTGCCAGGGATGGGTTCGAACCTGCCACCCTTGGTATATGGGGCCAGCACCCTACTCACTGAGCCACAGGTGCCTCCCTAATTTTTCTATTTTTAGTGAATATAAGACATTATTATTTTATTTATGGGGTTGGAAGGGGGTCTTCACTTTGCTCAGGCTAGTCTCCAACTTCTGACCTCAAGCAATCTTCCCACCTTACCTCCCAGAGTGTTAGTATTATAGGCATGAGCCACCACACCCAGCGTACATTTCTTATTTAAATTACCTATTCCATCCTTTGCTCAGTCTTTTCTTCGAATGTTTGCTTTCTCTTATTGATTTTAAGTACGCATTACATTTCAAGGATATTAACCCTTTATATTGTTTTTTTTTTTTTTTTTTTTTTTTTTGAGAAAGAGCCTCAAGCTGTTGCCCTGGGTAGAGTGCTTTGGTGTCACAGCTCACAGCAACCTCCAACTCCTGGGCTCAAGCGATTTTCTTGCCTCTGCCTCCCAAGTAGCTGGAATTACAGGCGCCCGCCACAACACCTGGCTATTTCTTGGTTGCAGCCGTCGTTGTTTGGCGAAGGGCTGGATTCAAAGCTGCCAGCTCAGGTGTATATGGCTGGCACCTTAGCCGCTTGAGCCACAGGCTGCTGAGCCTTAGTGTTTTTTATTTTCTGTCCTATCCTTAGTGAAAACAAACTTTTAGTTCATTGTTTGACTTTAATTTTTGGTTCATGATGGATTTTTTTAAACAAATAGAAGATGTTTTTAAAACAAGTATTTTTTTTTTTTTTTAGAGACAGAGTCTCACCTTGTCACCCTCAGTATAGTGCCCTGGCATCACAGCTCACTGCAACCTCCAACTCTTGGGCTTAAGCGATTCTCCTGCCTCAGCCTCCCAAGTAGCTGGGACTACAGGCACCCGCCACAACGCCCAGCTATTTTTTTGTTGCAGTTTGGCCAGGGCCAGGTTTAAACCCACCGGCATCACTCCAAATATTTTTTTTGAGATAGAGTTTCACTCTGTCACCTGGCATCATAGCTCACAGCAACCTCAAACTCTTGCCTCAGCCTCCCAAATGGCTGGGGCTACAGGTGCCTGCCACAATTCCCAGCTATTTTTAGAGACAGAGTCTCGCTCTGGCCCTCTGCCACAACGCCCAACCTAAAACAATTTTTTTTTTTACTGAATCTCACTCTGTTACCCAGTCTAGAGTGCCAATGGCTTCAGTTTAGCTCTCAGCAACCTCAAACTCCTGAGTTCAAGCAATCCTCCTGTCTCAGTCTCCTGAGTAGCTGGGACTATAGGCACCTGCTACCACCTAGCTTATTTTTTTCTATTTTTAGTAGAGATATGGTCTTGCTCTTGCTCAGTCTGGTCTCAAACTCCCAAGCTCAGGCAATCCACCTGTCTAGGCTTTCCATAGTGCTAGGATTATAGGCATCATCCACTGCGCCCAACCAAATAAATCTTTTTAAGTAAAAAGTTTAAGTAAAAGGTTTATTTTTATATAATCTGATTTGTCAATATTTTCTTTAATAATTTGTACCTTTGAACCAAGCCTTCCCCACCTTATAATTATATAAACACTAGAAGAAAATGTAAGAAATATTTATACAAGATTCTTTTCACCCCAGGAGTTTGTTGAAAATGCAGATTCTTAGGCCCTACCTCAGAACTTGTCATTCTTCAAGTGTGTGATGAAGCCCCAAAGTATGCACGCTCAAGGGTACCTAAAATAAAGGCCTTTTTTAAAACGTGTAAATCTTCACCTACATTTATTCAATGTATCATATTAAGGGGAGGAGTGTCTAGCTTTATTTTTACCATATGATAAGCCATGTGTCCCACAGCACCAATTTAACAATCTTTTCTTTATTTTACTCACTTTCCTGCTGTAAGCATCCCTGGGCATGGTTTTTCCCTTTTATTTATTTATTATTTATTTATTCATTTTAACATCACTTTACTATTTTGATGGTTCTTCCATTTTAGATGATGCCTTGCTTTATATTTTAGTATCAGCCAGATACTTTCACTGGACACTGACCTTCAGAATTCCTGCCACTTTTGCCTAAGAAATCTCATCTGGTCTTCACCCCAATATCAGGAAGATGCCAAAGGAAGGCCCCAAAAGTTCACTCAGTCTGAAATAAGTACTGCCCTCCTCTCCTAGAGAGAATAGGCCTTCAACTATAGCAAGAGGGATGTAAATTAGATAGCAAGGAGAACTCCAAATAGAAAACGACATGGGCCCGGTACCTATAGCTCAGCAGCTAGGGCGCCAGCCACATACACCAGAGCTGGCGGGTTCAAATCCAGCCTGGGCCTGCCAAACAACAATAACAACTACAACCAAAAACAAAATAGCTGGGCATTGTGGTGTAGTCACAGCTACTTGGGACTGAGGCAAGAGAATCACTTAAGCCCAAGAGTTTGAGGTTGCTATGAGCTATGATGCCACAGCACTCTACCAAGGGCAACATAGTGAGACCCTGTCTCAAAAAAAAGAAAAGAAAATCATATGGAGCCGGGTGTGGTGCCTAATGCCTATAATACTAGAGTTCTGGGAGGCTGAGGTGGGTGGATCAGCTGAGCTCAGGAGTTCAAGACTAGCCTGAGCAAGAGGGATACCTTGTCTCTAATAAAAAATAGAAAAAAAGGTCTGGTACCAGTAGTACAGTGGTTACAGCGCCAGCCACATACACCAAAGGTGGTAGGTTCTAACCTGCCTGGGCCTGCTAAATAGCTGCAACAAAAAAATAGCCGGGTGTTGGCTTGATGCCTGTAGCTCAGCGGCTAGGGTGCCAGCCATATACATGGAAGCTGGCAGGTTCAAATCCATCCCGGACCTGCCAAACAACAATGACAACTGCAACCCAAAAAAAGCCCAGCATTGTGGTGGGCACCTGTAGTCCCAGTTACTTGGGAGGCTGAGGTGAGAGAATTGCTTAAGCCCATAAGTTTGAGGTTGTTGTGAGCTATGACGCCACAGCACTATACTGAGGACGACATAGTGAGACTTTGTCTAAATAAATAAATAAATGAAAAATATAGCCAGGCATCATGGCAAGTGCCTGTAGTCTCAGCCACTGGGGAGGCTGAGGCAAGAAGATTGCTTGAGCCCACAAGACTGAGGTTGCTGTGAGCTATGATGAGGCCATGGCTCTCTAGCCTGGGGGAACAGAATGAGACTCTCTCTCACCAAAAAGTGGGGGGTGGGTGCTGAGCACCATGGCTCATGCCTGTAATCCTAACACTCTGGGAGGTAGAGGCAGGTGGATTGCCTGAGCTCAGGAGTTTGTGACCAGTCTGATCAAGACCAAGACTCTGTCTCTACTAAGAGAGAAACTGGGGCAAGAGGATCACTTAAGCCCAAGAGTTGGAGGTTGTGGTGAGCTATGAAGCCACAGCACTCTACTATTGAAGGTGACAAAGTGATACTCCATCTCAAAAAAAAAAAAAAAATAGCTGGGTGTTGTGACAGGTGTGTGGTCCCAGTTACTTGGGAGGCTGAAGCAAGAGAATTGCTTGAGCCCAAGAGTTAGAGGTTGCTGTGAATGAGACACAATAGCACTCTACCAAGGGTGACAAATGAATTTGAAAAAAGAAAAAAACTCCTGTATCCCTGGTCACCCCATCTCCTCTGTCTGAAGGGTCTTCACTCCATTTATTCATCCTTCCAGACCCAGCTCAGGTCTGTTCTTCAGAAGTGTTCCTGGAACAGTCGAGCTACAGGAACTAAACCTCTGGCTCTCAAATTCCTGCACATCCCACTACACATGGCCTACACTTGGCTGCCTGTTTCTGGATCTTTCTTAACCCCCAGCCTAAGTATAAGCTACTGGAAAGGGGAAAACTGCCAGGAAGTGGGCAAGGTGTTTACAATCCACTGGCTCGCCCTCTTAAGAATTTTTTGCAGATGGGAAAACTAAGGTACTATGGGATTAAGTAACACACTGAAGGGCTATTTAGCTCCCAGAAACTGGACCCTTATTAACACTATACTGCCTCTCCTTAAGGACAGAGACTATAAGCCTTCGTCTCCTCTGCAGGACCTAGCACCTTGTGTGACCACTAGGAACAAGAATATCCCTTTGTGTAGTGCTTACTATGTTCTAAGCACTGCCCACACTTAATATGTAGCAAATTATTTCATCTTCATGTCAACCTTATGGGAAGTATATTATTATTTTCCTTTGTTTTACAGAAAAGGGAACTTTTCTGTACTCAGAGTGGCTAAGTAACCAGCCCAAGGTCACACAGCCAGTAAGTGCTAGAGGCAAGATTCAACCCAGACAGTCTCACTCCAGAGTCCATGCTCTGTTTTTTGTTTTTTTGTTTTTTGTTTTTGAGATGGAGTCTCACTTTGTCATCCTTGATAGAGTGCTGTAACATCACAGCTCACAGCAACCTCAAACTCTCGGGCTCAAGCAATTCTCTTACCTCAGCCTCCCAAGTAGCTGGGACTACAGGTGCCCGCCACAACACTCGGCTGTTTTTAGAGATTGGGTCTTGCCCAGGCTCAGGCTGGTCTCACACCTGTGAGCTCAGGTAATCCACCAGCTTCAGCATCCCAAGTGCTAGGATTACAGGCATGATCCAATCCGCCACATCTAGCCCAAAGTCCATGCTCTTAAGTACTTCATCCTGCTGCCTCTTGTGCTGTCAAATGGGTATGTATAGATTATTTAGTTGCTGATTTATTAATTGAGGTAAGTGCATGCAGACTGTCCAGTCCTGGAAGCCAAAGTCTGTCTCAAAAACAAAAACCCTCTGAAAAAATAGACAAATCTAAATTGTGGTACATTGTATAAGATACCTGGCTTTCAAGGCTTGGTACCTGTGGCTCAAGTGGCATCATAGCTCACAGCAACCTCCAACTCCTGGGCTCAAGTGAGTCTCCTAACTCTGCCTCCCAAGTAGCTAGGACCACAGGTGCCCGCCACAACTGGCCAGGTTGCAGCCATCATTGTTGTTTGGTGGGCCTGGGTGGATTTGAACCCGCCACCTTTGGTGTATGTGGCTGGCGTCTTAGCCACTTGAGCCACAGGCGCTAAGCCCAATTCAGGTGTTTTGTTGAAACATTTAAGACTTACAAATACCATGAATCCTCATCTGTATTTCAGCCTGTATATCCTAAAAATGGGACCATCTCCCACATAACTAAAAAATATCATCTCAATTAGAATATAACACCAATACAAAGCCATAAGCGATCTAAATGCAAAGTTTCCCAATTGTTCCTATGATATTCTTTTTTTTTTCTGCAGTTTTTGGCCAGGGGCTGGGTTTCAAGCCTTCAACTCCGGCATATGGGGCTAGTGCCCTACTCCTACTCCTTTGAGCCATAGGTGCCACCCCCTAAGATATTCTTTTATAACTTTTTTCCTTCTCAACTCAAGACCCAATCAAGGATCATGTTTGTATTTACTTACCCTAATTATTTAATTTCCTTTAATCGAGAACAGTTTCTTAGCCTTTAAGAGAGTCTCTGATAACATGGATATTTTTGAAAGCCAGGTATCTTTTTTTTTTAATTTTTTTTAAGTGTTTATTTTTTATTTTATTTTATTTTTTTAGAGACAGAGCCTCAAGCTGTCTCCTTGGGTAGAGTGCCTGTGGCCTCACAGCTCACAGCAACCTCCAACTCCTGGGCTCAAGCGAGTCTCCTGCCTCCACCTCCCAAGTAGCTGGGATTACAGGCACCCGCCACAACGCCTGGCTATTCTTTTTGGTTGCAGCCATCATTGTTGTTTGGTGCACCCAGGCTGGATTTGAACCCACCACCTTAGATGTATGCGGCTGGTGCCTTAGCCACTTGAGCCACAGGTACCAAGCCTTGAAAGCCAGGTATCTTATACAATGTACCACAATTTAGATTTGTCTATTGTTTTCTTCTGATTAAATGCAGATTAAACTTTTTTTTTTTTGAGTCTCACTTTGTCACCCTTGGTACAGTGCTGTGGCATCACAACTCACAGCAACCTCCAACTCCTGGGCTTAGGCAATTCTCTTGCCTCAGTCTCCTGAGTAGCTGGGACTTACAGGCACCTGCCACAATGCCTAGCTATCTTTTTGTTGCAGTTTGGCCAGGGCCAGGTATATGGGGCTGGTGCCCTACTCACTGAACCACAGTCACCATCCTAAACTTTTTTTTTTTTGAGACAGAATCTTGCTCTGTCAGACCAGTTAGAATACACTGGCACCATCATAGCTCACTGCAACCTCAAATTCCTGAGTTCAAGCAATCCTCCTGCCTCAGCCTCCTAAGTAGTTGTGACTACAAGCACATGTTACCACACCCATCTAATTTTTCTATTTTTTTTGAGACAGAGTCTCAAGCTGTTGCCCTGGGTAGAGTGCCATGGCATCACAGCTCACAGCAACCTCCAAGTCCTGGGCTCAAGCAAGTCTCCTGCCTCTGCCTCCCAAGTAGCTGGAACTACAGGTGCCCGCCACAACACCAGGCTATTTTTTTTTTTTTTTTTTTTTTTTGGTTACAGCCATCATTGTTGTTTGGCAGGCCCGGGGTGGATTCAAACCCTCCAGCTCAGGTGTATGTGGCTGGTGCCTTAGCTGCTTGAGCCACAGGCGCCAAGCCTTTCTATTTTTTCATAGAGAAAGGGTCTTGCTTTTGCTCAGGCTGGTCTCAAAATCCTGAGCCCAAGCAATCTTCCTGATTATAGGAGTGAGCTAACGGGCCTGGCCAGATTAAACATTTCAGTAGAAGGGCTGGATGTGGTAGCTCACACCTGTAATCCTAGCACTTAAGAAGCCTAGGAGGGTGGATTGCCTGAGGTCACAGGTGCGAGACCATCCTGAGCCAGAGTGATACCCTGCCTCTTAAAATAGACAGGCATCGTGACAGGCACTTATAGTCCCAGCTACTTGGGAGGCTGAGGCAAGAGAATTGCTTGAACCCAAGAGTTTGAGATTGCTGTGAGCTATGATTTCATAGCACTCTATCGAGGGGGATGAAATAAGACTCTGTCTCAAAAAAAAAAAAAGAAGACTAGTTAAACATTTCAGTAGAGATACTGCACAGATGACGTTCTGTCTCATTTAGACAGAACATATAATTTATCATGAAAAAAATCAACCATTAAACTGAATGTAATTTAGTTTTTCTTTGAGAATTCAGGAGATACTTTAGTGGTTATAGTATTCCAGGTCACTGTTTGGAGGATTTTTATTTGTTTATTTTGAGACAGAGTCTCATTCGGTCACCCTAAGTAGAGTGCCATGGCATCATAGCTCACAGCAACCTCAAACTCTTGGGCTCAAGCTATATTCTTTTGCCTCAGCCTCCCAAGTAGCTGTGACTACAAGTGCCTGCCACAACGCTTAGCTAGGTTTTCTATTTTTTTTTTAGAAGGGATGAGGTCTCACTCTCATTCAGGTTATTCTTTGCTCAGGCTAGTCACTTGCTCTCAGCTCAAGAGATCTACCTGTGCTGGCCTCCCAGAGTGTTAGGATTACAGGCATGAGCCACTTCGCCCAGCCTCAGGTCACTGTTTTGAGCAGCTATTATATTTATACAATGCTTCGTGTCCATAATTTTCAAAACATTTTACTTGCCCATTTTTATCAGTAAAAACTGAGCACTCTTCCAATATATGCAGAATAGTTTATAAACAATGTCCATACTTATACTCTAACATATACATTATAGAACATATTAATAAATGTTAAAATAATAAGACAAAAATACATAAACAGAATTTTTCATTTGCATTTTCTTTTCATCCTCCAATGGAGTATTATACTTAGAGTTCACCATTTCTTACTTACCCAAGACAGGCTTTGGTATTGATCAAGAAAGTAGCCTTTATGAGCCTCTAAAATCTCAACATAGCACTTCAGACAGCACTACCAAGTCAGGGCTGACATGTGAACTGACCTGTTTTCTGTTCCTGTTTTACATAGGAGGCTGCCCTCTTGGCAATTCCAAATGGGTGTCCAATAGACATATTAAACTCAACTCCAAAACTAAGATCCTAATCTTTCCCCAACAAACCTGCTCTTCCTATGGACTCCTCATCTCAAAAAAACGACTACTCCATTCTTCCAATTGTTCAGACCATTTGATGTCATTCCTGATTCCTTTTTCTCAAATCCCACACCCTCCCCCACCCCATCAGCAGATCACAGAGGACCTACTTTCAAAATATCTCCAGAATCTATTCTCATTCCTTCTCCTTCTCTGCTACTTCTCTAGTTCAAACTCAGTTCTTCCTTGACCTTACTGATCCCTAACATCCAACCCATTACCCATTTCTGGCTGGTCCTTTCGTTTCTCTATTTCCACTGCTACCACCTAGTCCAAGTTGTGTCACTTGGATGACAGGGGGAGGCTCCTACCAGTTTCCTTGACCCACCCTTGCCCCCTCCAGTCTAATCTCAACAAAGCAGCCCTCTAATGGGCTTGTCATTGCCAAGGGTCCTACATGATCTGCACCCCCTCCCCCTTTCCCACTACTCTCTCACTTTGCTTTGGCTATACTGCTCCGGAACCTGCCAGGCATACCTGTTCTCTCTGCACTTGCTATTCTGTCTGCCTGGCAAGTTCTGCCTCCGGATACCACCTGGTCTCACTGCTTCACTCCTGGGGTCATTCCTCTTACAAACTTTCCTGGCCATCCTACCTAAATTTTTAATGCCAGATTCCCAGCCCTGACACTTCCTATCTCCTTTCACTACTTTATTTTTCTGCTTATCACTAGTCATGAATATAATATACACTTTACTTATATATTTTGTGTACAATTTGTCTGCACCTCCAGCGCCCCACCAAAACACAATGGTGCCTGGCTCATAGCAGATGTTCAATAAATCTTTTATGAATGAATAAAACAAACTAGATAGAAGAAAAATACCAACACAAGTCACATGACAGATGACAATTTATACATGGTAAGGGAGCAGGGAGGGAATGATGAGGCTGGACACAGCAAACAAGAAGCCTATGTCCCATCTAAAGCCCAGGAGGTGCTGCTCAGCTCTGGATTTCAGTCATACCACGGAAATGAGTGTTGCCATATATTCCCTGCTTACCAAAGAAAATATTTCTTCAGATGCAAAATCTCTATTGCTTTAGTTGAGAAACAATAATGCAAACCACACATAAAAGTCTACAGGGTAGATTTGAGAGAGACAAAGATCAGTTTGCAATTTCTAGCTCCTAAATTGCTTGTGAAAACAAACCTCAGGTGGTGGCCTGAACCTGTCAAGTCTCTCCTCATAAAATAAGAATACAACCTATGCATTTACACATTTGCTTTTTCTCCCTCTTTCTGGCTGTTTGGATTCTGAATAAATGAGGCTTTCCTTTTTCCTTCATTTTGTTTGAGATTCCTTTTCTACAGGTAAGGGTGAGGGAAGCTTCTAGGCCTAAGGTGTGGAAAGATATCCTGCCATACCAAAATACCTGGCAAAGAGACTTGTCTTCTGGCTCTCTGCTGGGAAGCATTCCTCCTCATAGATTGGAGACAGCTCTGGCATTCATTTAGCATAGTCATTAAGTAAGTGAACTCTGGATTTACACTGGTCCTTAAATCTGCTAATTACCAGCTATTTATGTGATCCTGGGCAAGTTACTCAACTTTGCTGTCCCAGCCTTCTCATCTGCAAAATAGGGATGGTAATAACACCTATCACACATGGAGAATGCTAGGATTAACAGCCATGCCAGGCTCATAGTAAGTGGCCAATACAGAGAGCTGTGATTATTACTTTTTTTTTTGAGACAGAGTCTCACTATGTCACTCTCAGTAGAGTGCTATGACATCAAAGCTCACAGCAACCTCCAACTTTTGGACTTAAGCGATTCTCTTATCTCAGCCTCCCAAGTGCTGGGACTACAGGCACCTGCCACAACGCCTGGCTATTTTTTGCTTATAGTTGTCATTGTTATTTGGCAGACCCAGGCTGGGTTTGAACCCGCCAGCTCTGGTGTATGTGGCTGGTACCCTAGACGCTGAGCTACAGGCAGGGAGCCAGAGAGCTGGTTATTAACAATCAAGTGCATTGTCAAGTACCCTTCCATGCCTCAGGCAGGCTTTCAGGTGCCCATGCTGGAAAAGGGTCAGAGAAACCTCCCTTTTCAATTTTTTTTTTCCCTAATACAGAGTATCATTCCGGCACCCTGAGTAGAGTGCTTGAACCTCCACCTCAGGCTCAAGCAATCCTCTTGCCTCAGTGTTTCTATTTTTAGTGGGGGGGAGGGGTCTTGCTTTTGCTCGGGCTGGTCTGGAACTCATGAGCTCAAGCAATCCACCCACCTGGGCCTCCTAAGTGATAGGATTACAGGCGTGAGCCACCTCACCTCAGACCTCCCTTTTCAGAGCTCCCAGTCTAACATGGATGACTATGATGATCCTACTTAGTGGAGGAATCCTAAGATGTTATTAAGATAAGACCTTTATCTTTTTTTTTTCCTTTTTTGCAGTTTTTGGCGGGGGCCAGGTTTGAACCCACCACCTCTGGTATATGGGGCTGGCACCCTACTCCTTGAGCTACAGGCACCGCCCAAGATAAGACTTTATTTATTTATTTTTTTTTTTGAGACAGAGCCTCAAGCTATCCCCCCGGGTAGAGTGCCGTGACTTCACAGCTCATAGCAACCTCCAACTCCTGGGCTCAAGCGAGTCTCCTGCCTCAGCCTCCCAAGTAGCTGGGACCACAGGCACCCACCACAACGCCCGGC
>CAUYQS010052834.1:0-23565 GCA_963574585.1 Otolemur crassicaudatus | reverse complement strand
GGTCCCAGCTACTTGGGAGGCGGAGGCAGGAGACTCGCTTGAGCCCAGGAGTTGGAGGTTGCTGTGAGCTGTAATGCCACGGCACTCTACCCAGGGGGACAGCTTGAGGCTCTGTCTCAAAAAAAAAAAAAAAAAACTTGGGGATGTAGACATTTGACTGAGACCAAGAGGAAATGTCTTTGAGTGAGAGATTGGCTGAGGAGAACTGTGTCAGCACTGCAGGGCTGCATTTAGGAAGTGACCACATTTTGGCAGGGCAAAGCTGTTTTTTAGGGACTGAATAATAAAACCCACAGTAGGAATGTGAGTCTGAATTGTGTTATAAGGATTCCAACCCAGAGGTCTTCTTATAATGGGTCCTCAGCAAAAAGGGGCTGGAGATTTCACTGGATAGAGAAGCAGAGGGGATTGTAAACAGCTGGTTAAAGGAGGGGCACTGCTTGAGCTGAAGGAATTCCAGTAGGAGGGGTCTGGGGAGGCAGCACATGCTGGAATGAGAGAATAAAATTCAGTTTGAAACCCCAGCTGGAGTCAGAGGGCAGCTACCCCAGCGTTGCATCTGCATCCGTCAATATGACCTTTCCTCCCTTGCCTTCCTGCTGTCTCTGCTTCCATCCTGGAGGATGCCTTGGTAGCCAAAGTAGCACTATGGGGAAGCAGGAATGAGCATCCTATTCCCCACTGTAGGCCCTTTAGTCTGAAGCGGTGGTCCCCAACCTTTCTGGCACCAGGGACTGGCTTCATGGAAGACCGTTTTTCCATGGACCGGAGGCTAGGGAGGATGGTTTTGATATGAATTTGTAAGCAGTTGACTTATTATGGTCTCTGTGTGGTTAAACCTCTCTGCTAATGATAATCTGTATTTGCAGCCACTCCCCCGTGCTCTACCTCAGATCGTCAGGCACTAGATTCTCGTAAGAAGCCCACAATTTAGATCCCTCGTGTGCAGTTTGCAGTAGAGTTCTCATTCCTATCAGAATCTGCTGCTGATCTGCTCAGGCAGCGATGTGAGTAATGGGCAGTGACTGTAACTACAGATGAAGCTTGCTGTGCTTGCCCGCTGCTCACCTCCTGCTTTGTGGCCGGGTCCCTAACAGGCCACAAATAGGTATTGGTCAGTGCCTGGGGGATGAGGACAACAGGTCCAAAAGCATATTTAAGCTGGAAGTGCAGGTTAGAGCTTTATTGTAGTAGTGCTGGGCATACTAATTCATAAGCTGGAGCTGTGAGTTGGGGCTGAGGTAACCAAAGGGTATTTTATTATCTGAGATGATCAGAGGGTCAGAAGCCCTTAGTGTCATTTCTTCGGAGGAGATAAAGGGGTAGAGCTGGCCCCAAAGAGGATTCAAATGGCTTGTTGGAGGTGAGATAAAGAATAAAGTCACTTCTCTTTGCAACATCAGAGTCCAGTTTGCTGAGTGGAATAATTTAGTTATTTCATTAAGTACATGAATCATTTCAACTGACCTCCAAGCCATGGCAATCATATACCATTTGTCTGGTGGACATGGTCTCCTATTTCTCCGCAGTACTACCTTGAGCCTCTCTATCTTCCTTGATCCCTGAACTCCACACTGAGAGTAACTTCCCCTTACTCTCAGATGACTCAGAACACTGATTTTCACATAGTAAAATCCACTAGATGGGAGGAAGCTGTTCATTTCTTCTATATCGCCCAAGGAAGCCTAAAACTATGCTTCAAGTATTAATTGTTAATGGACACGTATGTGACAAGTATGTAATGAATGATCTCACTATTTATGGATTATAAATAGTGTATTCTTTTAGAAAGAGGGAGTCTTTCCTCTATAATCTTATTTTCAATTTGCTTTGCTGCTTTCATTTTTGTATAATACAAAAATTAACGTTTAGCTCAATTGGAAATTGGGAAACTTATTAAAATCTATGAGTGGCTTTAAAGTCAGGTTTTAATTTATATATATTACACTCTGTAAAATATGTCCCAAAGATTACCATTTATGTGGTTTTTTACAATATTTGAAACAGAGTATTTTACATCTTTGCTTATTACCTTCAGAGAACTTTTCTATTCTCAGTTCTCTTATTCCGTCTAATTACAACTTCATTTTAAAAGCAGTTGGGAGCACATATACCCTGAGCATTTAAAAATGTTACATTTAATGTATCTAATGAGTTTTTAATTCCAGTATAACTAACAAAAATAATTGAAAAACAGAATTGCTAATGGAAGCATGCTTCTCTATAAAAGTAATTTACATTATCATAAAGGCACTCAAGTTCATTAGAGAAAATTTGAAAATCACAGGAAAGTATAAAGACTAAAGTACAAATCCTCCATAATCACACTACCACTTCTACATCCGTTTTTGAGATCTTCCAGTCTGAAAGCTAGTGTCCAAAATGTTGTCGTATATGCATGCATACATACGTACATACATAGGGAAAATGGAAAATTGTAGCTACATGAACTTTTATTTATAAAATAAAATATAAATAAAAATTTATAAAATATTTCTTTACATGTTGATATATAAATATAAAGGTATTAACATATCAAGTATATAATATAATATGGTTTGTTATTTTTTCCTATTTATGGAGCCCTTTGGGATACCTTGTAACGAGCACTCTAAATAAAGTCCTGTTGTTTTACTCAATGACCATTATGTTGATTATTACCGTGCCATTTAATTTGAACAGCCTCTAACAATCTAGATGTCATAACTGGACTGGGTTCCACTATATTATGACGCTCCATAATTTGTTGTAACGTATATCTCATACAATACTATCCTATATAATCTTGTCCTGACTTAATTTATTTAGCAATTTCTAGCATGTTTATTTTTAGAAGTAGGGAAATCTGGTATATATTTGGCTTCTGGTATTCAGTTTGGCATTTTCATTCCACCATCAATAACCTTAACTTACATTTTTTGCCCAGTTGCATTTACTTTATGGTCTGTAAACAATGGCAGCCCTGCGTTAAATTCAGCAAAAACAAAAAAGGCCATCAAACTCTTTAAGTTTCTGAAATTGCACTCTCCACTCCTGGTCTCTCTTTTCCCCCATTTTATTCTTTATTATCCAGCTCTTCCTCCCCCTTGAATTCATGTTTTTATTGCTCTCTCTCTTTCTCTTCAATAGGAAATTTACTTTTTATTGGATTTTTTTCTTACTTCTAAACGCTCATTATAGAAAAATCAAATATTACCCATCAGGCTTGTAGGCCCTGTCTGCATATCAAGGGTGGAACCGTCTGAAGGAAGAGTCGTATATACAAGTTCATCGTGCTGAAGTATAAATCTGAATACTGTGTTTTAAACTTACCCAAGGAGCAGTGGAGTTGTCATGTGGTCCAAGATGCTCCAAGTCAGCGTTTCTTAACCTTTGGGTTGTGACCCACAGGAACTGTATTAAAGGGCTGCCGCGTTAGAAAGGTTGAGAACCATTGCTCTAAATCTGACCGACAGTTTCACGTACTGAAGATAGACATTCAAGGAAAGCCAAACAATAACCAGAAGTTTGTTTAATAAGACTAAAATAAGAGCTTTGAGTGTTTGGAATTAGACATTTAGAATGTTCATTGGCAACACTAAGGCAGCCCATATATGTATAATTCAGGTTACGTGTGGTATTAGGTTTGGCAGGCAAAGGAATTGTGACCCTGAGGTATCCACTAAGGAAATGAGTGCCGTCTATAGTTTCCGTTGTGAGACCGCCCCCTGGTCTTCTCCTGAGATCCATCTGCCTTTCTGCACACGGCACCTCTCTATTAGAAACTTTTGCATTCATCACTTGCTTCTTTGTTTACTCTCTCCTTTTGACCGCCCATGAGTCCTGCTTTCCTGATTTCTTCATATGTCTGATTTTAGAGACATGATCTCACTCTGTCATCCAGGCTACAGCTCAGTGGTGCAATCACAGCTCACTACAGCCTCAAACTCCTGGGTTCAAGTGATCTTCTTGCCTCAGCCTCCTGAGTAGCTGGCACTACTGATGTGTGTCACCCCACCCAGCTATTTTTTTTTTTAATGTAAAGATGAGGTATCACTATGTTTCCCAGACTGGGCTTGAATTCCTGTCCTCAAGCAATCCTCCTGCTTCAGCCTCCCCAAAAGCTGGGATTACCGGTGAGAGCCATTGCGCTAGACTGATGGTTCTTTATATTCTTTCCATGCTGACTTACAGTTGTCCTATCTCTGAAGCAGCATGTTTATGCAAATTCTGTTCTGGGCCGTGAGATGGTCATTAAGGTGCCTCACCAATGGCAGTATTCCTCTCTTTCCAGACTCATGACTGGATGACACTGTCCACTTCCCTGGTGGTCGGGTGGAGCTATGTCACTTCTGAGATAGAACAGTTACTTGCCAGTATGAGACTTGAAACCTCCTTTTCTTCTGCTGTAGAGACCAGCAATGTGCTAGGTGGTGGTTGCTCATCATGCCAAATCCTAGAGTGCGATAGTGCTGAACAGAACTCATAGTCAACTTATATTTTTTCCCCCCAGGACTGAGTCTCAATTGCCCAGGCTGCAGTGCAGCAACACCAACAAAATTCACTGCACCCTCAAACTCCCAGGCTCACGTGATCCTCCTGTCTCAGCCTCCTGAGTAGCTGGGATTATATGAGCCACCACACCTGGGTAATTTTTCAGTTTTTTGTGGAGATGAGATCTTGCTCTTGGCTCAGGCTGGTGTCAAACTCCTGACCTCAAGCAATCCCCCTCTTGGACCTCCCAAAGTGCTAGGATTGTAGGCATGAGCCAATACTCCCTGCCTCTCATAGTTAACTATTGACATAAAGTGTGACTGAGAAATAAACCTTTGAGGTATTCAGTCTTTGAGATTTTGGCATTGTTTGCTACTGCAGCTTGTCACAGCTATACCTGTACTGAAACAGCCTCCTATTATTATTTTTTTTAACTCTTCACCTTACCCTTTGATGGTTTTATCCTAGATTATGGCCTTAATTTTATTCTCTAATCCAATGAATTCCAAATCTACCAGACTAGGCTTGATTGATCCCCCGAGCTCACACTCCAAGTTTTCTGGTTACCTTGTAACATTTTCGATGCTCATAAGAACCTCAATCTGAATGTTCTCCAAGGTGTCTCAAACTGACCATGTCTCAAAACAAACTTGCCATTTTCTTTCCCTCAATTGTTTTCTCTGTTGCCATTCAGTTAATAACACTACCTTCTCTGGTCCACTCAGCATTTTAACTTGGAAATGAGCAAACTTCCTCTTCCTGGGTGAAGTGGGGCCAGTCTGGCTTGGGGCAAAATTGAAAAGGCATAAAGACCAAGCCCAAACACACAATCCAGGAACTAGAGGCAGGATAGAGTGGTATCCATTCCAGTCCCTGGGGATTTTCTCTCTTAAAAAATAATCAGGTTATCGGTTTTCTTTTCAGATCATGTGGGTTGACTTTTCTTGTCCATTGGTTTGCTAAAAGCCAATGTGATCATCTTTTGACCTAAAAAGATGGGACTATTTTTTTCTCCTCTTCCTTGCCCCCCTCCTCCATTAAAAGAACATCTGTGACAACAGAATCACAAATATGTCAAGCATGCTGGCTCTGCAAGCTCTGTCAGCTCTGGCGGGCTTTCTGTGCATCACCTTTTCTCCATTACACAGGGGTGGGGGAGCTGGCTCTAGCCCTGGAATGCAGCCAAGAAAGGGAAATCAAGGCTGATGTTCCAATGGTGAGGTAATATCAAATCTATGGTCCCTGAACCCAGTGGCTCCACCCCAGGTTCCTTATTTGTGTCTGCAATTTTATGGTGATTGCAGATCTGGAGAGCTGCCACTCCAAATGTCACCAAGCCATTTATTTAGTCATCAAACCAAGCTCATGATCCAATGGCTCCACCAATCACCAGCAGAAAACAAGAGAGTGATGAAATCAGCTTTGGACTACATTACAGGAATCAGGGACATATCTGGGGTTGGCTGCTACAGTTGCCAATTAGGTTATAATCCAAAGAGGAGAACGGGCAGTTGAGAGCAAAGTACCACCTACAGAACAGAGGGTCTAGGGACATAATTTATGCTGATCTTTTCCTTTGCTAAGTCAATTCCTTAATGTTTCTTTAGGCTGAAAACCAAGGCCATCTCTCTGGTCATGAGGGGCTAGATGGATATGCTATATATTAAGGGCAATCACCAATATTTTATGGGTGCCTGTGTTTGGAGTCAAAGCCTCAGTATCAAATATTTGGAGCTATGTGGGGGTGGGCTTGAATCAGAGTGTATCAGTATCAAGCTACTAGTTTTGCTATTGAAAAGATGATGTCATTTTCACTCTGAATTCTTTCTGAGTAGTTTCTCTCTCCTGTCTGCAGTTTGAAGCTTGGGTAATACAGTATTTCTGAGAACGGATGTGAAGGAGGAGGTCGAGTTGGGTCAGACTTTCAATTTATCATGTGATTTTTTTCATTTACTTTTCTCATTTAATTGTGGTGTCTTAGCTGTGGCTGGTGTTCCCAAGTCCAGAATTCCTACGTGTCAGCATCTCCAGGAAGGATGCCTTTGGTGTTTCACTGGAGCAGGGACAGTTGGATGCCTGGCCACAAAAGGCCTCAAGGAGACCTGGGAGGGTGCTCTTTCCCTCCAAAGACTTTCAGTCAATTGTCCTGTTTTCAGCCCTGCTCAGCGCTCCTGCCTTCTGATGCACCTGGCATTGTCACTTCTGAGACTTTCTGATGATTTAGAGACACAAACTAGTTTGCTTCTTCTGGGTGACTCTCTTTGCTGTATTCTCTCTGCTCTCCCCTTTTGGGTGGCCGTTTCCCAAATTCTGTGACTATCATCTGGTGTCATTTCTTTTTCCGTTTCCCTTGTTTTTCTGGGTTGATGTTTTATTCTTATTTTTATATCTTTACTGTCATTTTAGAGGCACTTGAGAAAGGAAAAGCAAATCGGTGGGTGAGTCGTTCATAGTTACCAGAAGTCTCTTCAGTCATTCTTTTTGCCAATTTTTACTGTGTTTCTAAGAGCACTTAAGACTGTGTCTTGAGGGCAGCACCTGTGGCTCAAGGAGTGGGGCTCCAGCCCCATATGTCGGAGGTGGTGGGTTCAAACCCAGCCCCGGCCAAAAACTGCAAAAAAACAAAAAGAAGAATGTGTCTTGAACCTAGTAGGTCCATAATACAAAGCAAAGCAATTATAATATCTTACAGTGACTTCCCTGACCTAGGGGGGAAAAGGCAGACTTTAAAATTACGCAGTATGAAGATTTCTGAGAACGGTAGGCAATGCGACATTTATCCACATCACTTGCCCTTCATCCATTTACAACTTACGGAGCATCAAGCTCAGATTTAGGTAAGGGGATGTAGAGGAAATGATCAAAAATTGTAGACCCTCTCCTGGTAAATTTCATTTGTGTTTCTTCCTATGACACATGGTAGTTCTTCCCTTTTTTGAGACAACGTCTCACTTTGTTACCCTTGGTAGAATGCCGTGGTGTAACAGCTCACAGCAACCTCAAATTCTTGGGCTCAAGCAATTCTCTTGCCTCAGCCTCCCAAGTAACTGGGCCTACAGGTGCCTACCACAACGCCCAGCTATTTTTAGAGATGGGGTCTCACACTGGCTTAGGCTGGTCTTGAACCTGTGAGTTCAGGCAATCCACCCACCTCAGCCTCCTAGAGTGCTAGGATTGCAGGTGTGAGCTACCATGCCCGGCTGACACATGGTAGTTTAATCAGTAAGGTAACTTGACCTTTTGCTCTAGGCTGAAGTGACAGAGAGGAGTGACTATCTTCTTATAGTAAGAAAGCAGCTGTGCCATCATTGCATTTGAGGGGAGAGAGGGGAAAATTGTTGGGTGTTCCTGTTTGTCATTGGCAAGAGTGTCGAGACACTGGGATGATGCAGATTATGCCAAAGGTGCAGAATTGTCATTTTGTGAGAATTGTCTTAGCTTTATCCACAAAGACTCTGATGGAGGGTCTGAATCCCAGTTTTGATCAGTCAAAGCCTAGCCTTTTTACACAGAGCATTTCATGATACCCGAGAAGACCTGGGAATTAAATTGAGCTCTGGTTGCAGATGATTCTTTTTCATGCCTAGCTACCCAAACAAAGAAAGCGAGGCAGCAGCCAAATCTACAAGTGAACACACACAATGGAATTGGTGCATGGGAACGTACAGGCTCTGCCTGATTCAACTGGTGCCAGAGCGCCAGGGGGCAATTTCTCTAAGCCTCCCTGTCTTGTATTTTGGCAGCTCTCTTTTCCCCACCCCCTCTGCATCCCCTTCCCTGTCCTCAGATCCATTTGCACTGTCATTTGGAAAGAGCCCAATTCACGCAGATTGGCAATGCAGTAATTGGTGTTTTACTTACCTCTGCCTCTTTTCTCTCTGTGTTTGATCATTCAGATAATGACAGCTTATTTTCTCTCCCGTTACCATTGGAAAACAAAAAGAAACTCTTGAAAGAGTTGTGGAGTGATATGAATTTTGGGGTGTATTGCTATGAAAAATAAAATTCACATTTTAAAATGTTGTCTCTCTTCTGTTCCTCTCTTCCTCCTCCCCTCCCCCAAACAGTCAACACCGATGGGGAAACATTAATGTTAAGAATTGGTTTTCCCCTCAGAAGGTGCTGGGACCACAGTGGCATCATCCGTGAGAGCTGATGGGATGCCATGTTTCTGTCCTCATTTAAGACCTTCGTCATTGCCATCATAATTGGTGCCTCCATTTGCTAGACTCTGGTGATGTCTGTGCATTTTATTTCAAGTGATAGTTCTTGGGATAATATTCACCAGGGTTTGGGACTCCTGGAATGAAAAGTATTATATAAACTGAAATGATTACCCCCCAACAAAAGGTCATCTCCACCACACACACCACCTGGTTTAATAATTCACATTTGCTCAGGGCTTTGCAGTTCAGAAAGAGTTTTTCATGTGTATTGTTTCATGTAATTCCCTGATAAGACTGTGAGGAACACATCAGTGGTGACCTGTCTCCAGGAATTACCCCATGTTGCCCTGCTACCAGGCGTGTGTGCTTCCGGACCCGGGGGCCTGCTGACTTTTCACAGGTGTCACTGTGCGACTCTTCAGAAGCTTTGTCCTCGATGATTTTTTTCTCTGAGAAGAGTCAGATTTGTAGAGGCAAAAATAAGCACAAAATAATTAGAAGAACTCTATTATTTTCTCATGTCTTCTAAGGAGGAAAACTGGGCAGGTAATTACACGATCTCTTTGGCAGGCTTAGGGAGAGGGGAAATCTGTGAATACTGCAAAATTAGTAAAAGAGATTCCATAACACTTATGTAAACATTTCAGTTAAGGAGACATATCATGAGAGCAATGTCTATAATATAAATAGAGTCTGTCATGTGACTTACCGTAGATGAGCATATTATGACTTCCCGTGAAAAGCAGTAATAGGCTGTTAAACTAGTGGGAAAAAATAAAAAAAGCTGTGTGTTTACTGGTATATGTACAATATCTGAACTAAGATTTTATTTTATTTTATTTTATTATTTATTTATTTATTTATTTTGAGACAGAGCCTCACTATGTCACCCTTGGTAGAGTGCCATGGCGTCACAGCTCATAGCAACCTCCAACTCTTGGGCCTAAGTCATTCTCTTGCCTTAGCCTCCCAAGTAGCTGGGACTACAGATGCCCACCACAATGCCCAGCTATTTTTTTTTTGTTGTTGTCATTGTTGTTTAGCAGGCCTGGGTTGGGTTCAAACTTGCCAGCCCCGATGTATGTGGCTGGCGTCCTAACCACTGAGCTATAGGCACTGAGCCTGAACTGAGATTTTATAAGAGCAGTTGAAGGCTGTAAACAGTTCCTCTGGAAGAACACCCTTCTAGAAGAGAAGACCAAGCAGTGCTGGAATAACTGTGGGTGCAATTTGCTTCTTTCAAAGGCCTTGTCTGGAAGTCCAGTTCTTGAAGTCAAAACCACTGATGAACACAGCTGCAGATGGGTGCATCACAGTGTGGGAGACCCACGGAGTTTGGGAAAGGACATAGGCCTCAGACAAGCTAGAACTGAGCATGACTCCTAGATCTACCATGTACCAAATAGGCAATCCTGGGCAGAGCTTGGTTTCTGTGAGACTCAGTTTCTCCATGTGAATGTCCATGGGTTAAAAATGCCTCCTTTACAAGATAGTTATGAGGATTACTAGACGGCGTACAGTGTGCCTTGTGTGCAGAAGGGGTGGCCGTTCTTACTATAGCTTGATATTATTTCCTTTCTATCAGATTCCAAACACCTGAGGCTCAGAGCTCAGTTCAGCTCCTTTTTCTGTTCCCTTGAAACCTAAAGTTACAAAAGCTCTCTGAAAGGCTTTCACTTGGCTGTAGTTAGTTTTGATTTATTACAGCTTTGCTTCTAACTCACATCCTGATAAATTGCTTCAACTGAATGAGTTTTAGAAAGAACTTTTTAAAAAGGGCTGTTTGACTGATCACACAGCAGCTGACACTGGGTCCAGATTCTGGTTTGTAAGAATGATTGCAAATAGGAATCAACTTCTCATTTCTCATGAAACAAAGGAAGAAGGATTATAACTTTATCCCTTGCACATTGTAAATCACTTAGACGTCTCTCACTTATGAGTTCTGGAATCATGTATAAGAAATGTGGGAGCAATGGATGCATTTCCCAGAGTTTGCAGTAAGAATCACACTAGCCCTGCATTACCTCTTCTTCTCCTATACTCACCATGGGGTCCCTGGTGAGATGCTACCAACTCCAGAGGCGTCATCTGACCATCCTCCTTCTACACGTTATCGCATATAAATAGGCTCAGAAGAAAGAGTTACGACAGACCTGTGAGTAACCTAGTATATTGGCTAAAAACTTTTTGTTGGAAAATAGAAATCTGAACAAAGCACCCCAAGGCAAATAGGGAATTTACTGACTCATATGACTTGGAAATTCAGGAGTACAACTGGCTTCAAGGGATACCCAGGTTATCAACTCCACTACAAAAGGTATATTCTCTGCTGATTACTCTGGCAGAAAAGTCCTGAAGAGGACTCTAATGAGCTTTGCTCATATAGCATGCCCATCTTTCAGCCATTCACCATGACTAGAAAGAAAGGCCATGTTGCTTGGTCAGCCTGGGTCAGGTGATGGTTCTTGAGCTGGAACCATCAGAGTTCCAGCTCAAGATACTCAGAGTTCCATCAGGACCACATATGAGTTGCAGGAGAGGGAGGATAGACCAGCGACTTGGATCTACTACCCCCATCCCTGTGCTGTAACTTTCCCATTGCAAAATACAACTGTTGTGACTAAAGTGATTCCCTCTGTCTCCGATTCAATCTCTTCTTCTGTCAGCCGCTCACTAACTTCTCGTGATTTTTCCTCAATAACAGGCAATAATTAAGCCCTTAATTGTTCTTGAGAAATCATATTATTTTTTAGCCTTTACAAATTAATATATCCCTAAGTTTTCCCAGGCAGAATTTCCAAATCTCTTGTCATCTTCTGATGGCAATATTTTATTTCTTCCATGCCTTTTTCTAATCAGAATTTCATGTGGAGCTAATGTGAAGAATATAATATAGGATACTGGTAATAGGTATACAGGTATTTACTGATTTGTATTCAAATCCCACTTTGACCAGCAGTGGTTAGGAAAATGCAAATTAAAAAATGGTATTTTTTTTTCATTTATAATATTGGGGCAAGTTAAAAGCAGTGGGGTAATAAACTCTAATGCATTGTTTTTCTTCTTGTTTTGGATTAATTCCTTCTGTTCCATAGTAGCAATACCACATATATTATGAATCAAGCCCTACCTGCATCAATATCTACTCTTGGGCTGTTCAGATATGTGAACCAAATGAATTCTATTTATTTATTTATTTATATTTTTGAGGTAGAGTCTCACTTTGTCACCCCTGGTACAGTGCCATGGCATCATAGCTCACAGCAACCTCAGACTCCTGGGCTAAAATGTTTTTCTCGCCTCAGCCTCCTGAGTAGCTGAGATTACAGGTGCCTGCCACCCTTTTAGAGACAGGGTCTTGCTCTGGCTCAGGCTGGTTTCAAACTTGTGAGCTCAGACAATCCACCCGCCTCAGCCTCCCAGAGTGCTGAGATTACATACGTGAGCCACTGCTCCCGGCCTCCCTCTTTAATTTACTCATGTTGGCTTAGTTACCTATTACTTAAAACTGAATTTCAACTCATAATTGATAATTTCCCTTTCTTATGAAAGTATGGGGAATATCAGCAATCCCATATATCATCACTGGTAGAAGTATGAATTGTTACAATATTTTTGGATTGTAATCTGTCAGACACAAATACAATAATAATATGGCAAACCGTCTTTTGCAAAATTTTGTCATGGAAATAAAACTGTACATAAGGTATATCTGTTAGGATGTGTTCTTTGCTATGATAAACAGAAAACCAAAATTGGATTAACCAAAAAAAAATGCATATCTTTCCTGAGAGGAAGCCCAGAAAAACAGAACACGTTCTGAAATTGGTTAATTCAATATGCCAGAATTGTCATTGAGGAACCTGGCTTTTCCCCTCTGTTTCTTCATTGTTATTGCTATTTTTATTTTTGCATTGAAGCAAGGTGTTTGAACCAGTTTTATTATTTTATTTATTTATTTTGAGACAGAATCTCAAGGTGTCACCCTGGATAGAGTGCCAGGGCATCATAGCTCACAGCAACCTCCAACTCTAGAGCTCAAATGAGCCTCTTGCCTCAATTTTTCTGTTTTTGGTAGAGAAGGAGGTCTCCCTTTTGCTCAGGCTGGTCTCGAACTCTCAGCCCAAGCAATCCACCCACCTCTGCCTTCCAGAGTGTTAGGATTACAGGAGCCACTGCACCCAGCCATTTGAATCAGTTTTAAACGTCACATCTTAGAACTTCCTTGATCCACTTCTCTTCACTTCACATTCATTGGCCACAACTGGCTTTTTTGTCCACTTCTCACCAATCACCAACCAGGGGATAGAATTATTCTTGGCTTTTTTTTTGTTTGTTTGTTTTTGGAGACAGAGTCTCACTTCATCACCCTCAGTAGAGTGCCGTGGCGTCATAGCTCACAGCAACCTCAAACTCTTGGGCTCAAGTGATTCTCTTGCCTCAGCCTCCTGAACAACTGGGAATAGAGGTGCCCGACACAATGCCCAGCTATTTTTAGACTTGTACTTTTAGGTAAATAAACAGATACTTATCTACAGGATGGTCCTGGTTTTCTTGGCAGAAAGAATACATTTTTTACATGTATAATTTTTTGTCAGTACATGTACATATGGTGCATGCTTGTGCATGCACATGTATGTGTAGTAAGCACAGAGAAAAGTGTAAATGCAAACATACTGAAGTGCTAATAATGGTTACGTTAGTGTTTATGTACCAAGCTATGAACAGTGGTTACCAGGTAATTCGAGAATAAAAACAGATGTTATGACACACATGTGATAGCAATTTTTATACAAAATATTGTTACTAAAAGAACTATACTGAGGAAATGTCAAAATATCACCCCCTTAAAAAGTATGGTCTATGGCTCAACACCCATAGTACAGTGGTTACAGCCCCAGCCATATACACCGAGGCTGGTGGGTTTGAACTCAGCTTGGGCCAGCTAAGCAACGGTGACAACTGCAACAGAAAAATAGCCGGGCATTGTGGCAGGTGCCCGTAGTCTCAGCTACTTGGGAGGTTGAGGCAAGAGAATTGCTTAAGCCCAAGAGTTTGAGGTTGCTGTAAGTTGTGACGCCACAGCACACTATGGAGGCAATGTAGTGAGACTCTTGTCTCAAAAAAAAAAAAAAAAAGTACAGTCTATGAATGGCTGGCTCCTAGAATACTAGGAAAATCTAATTAAGCAAAAAATGTCTTCACAATGATGAAATCTCACATCACTGAAAGCCCCACATTTTACAGGATACTAGACTGAAAATTAAGTATTTGCAACATTTCTGTATTCCCAGAATCTATTAAAGATTCTTTAGATATAGGAGATATTTAATACATTTTTTTCATGAAAACTTTGAGGTCCTAGAAAACACCAGGATGAAGGATTTATTATTGGCTCTGTGGCTCAAACAGCTAAGGCGCCAGCCACATACACCTGAGCTGGCAGGTTCGAATCCAGCCTGGACCCGCCAAACAACAATGACGGCTGCAACCAAAAAATAGCCAGGCACTGTGGCGGGTGCCTATACTCCCAACTATTTGGGAGGCAGAGGCAGGAGAATTGCTTAAGCCCAGGAGTTGGAGGTTGCTGTGAACTGTGATGCCACAGCACTCTACCCAGGGGGATAGCTTGAGGCTCTGTCTCAAAAAAAAAAAAAGAAGAAGTGAATTGTAACATCAAAGATAGAATTCAGATACTTGAAATTTCAGAAATTTTTTTTTGAGACAGTCTCACTACATTGCCCTAAATAGAGTGTTGTAGCATCACAGCTCATAGCAACTTCAAACTCTTAGGCTTAAGCAATTCTCTTGCCTCAGCCTCCCAAGTAGCTGGGACTACAGGCACCTGCCACAATGCCCAACTATTTTTTTGGTTGTAGTTGTCATTGTTGTTTGGCAGGCCCGGGCTGAATTTGAACCTGCCAGCTCTGGTGTATGTGGCTGGCGCCCTAGCCACTGAGCTACAGGCGCTGAGCCTTCAGAAAAATATTTTAGGGAAAAATTTTTTCCTTACATTTTGAGAACTTACAAAATATTTCAATTGAAAAGTTTGATATATTTTTTGAATGATAGATTATATATGTTAAGTTACTTTTAACCTCTGGAAATGCCAAAAATGGTACAGAATGGTGCAATGGATTGTTTTCTGTACTCCATGCATGCAGGTGGATGTTTATGATTCTTGTGAATACAGAAGCTGATCAATTCTCCAATATTTGCCATGTAAGGATATAGTTCATCTCGGAGACCCAGCCAGTTAACAGGGGGTAGAAGAACATTATTGCTCCTCGTTAGTTTTTTAAAAACAGGTATTAAAAGTTCCTTTTTTATTTCATGCAATCCCCACGTTAGCCATCTGTATGGAACCATAAAAATGATCATGCAATCTGAAACTGTGCACAATGATTTTAATAATCAAATGGGAAAATCATGATTGTCCTGTGGTCTTTAAATTTTTTGGTCAAACCATTAAAAACTCTCTTACTCCACATTATAAATATAGAGGGCAATGAAAAAAATTGCGAACTGACATTTATTTAGTACTCTGTAATTTAAAATGTTAGAAATATTGGCCAGGAGTGGTGGCTCATTCCCGTAATCCTAGCACTCTGGGAGGCCAAGGTGGGTGGATTGCTTGAGCTGAGGAGTTTGAGACCAGCCTGAGCCAGAGTGAGATCCTGTCTCTAAAAAAAATAGCCAGCCGTTGTGACAGGTGCCTGTAATCTCAGCTACTTGGGAGGCTGAGGCAAGAAGATCAATTGAGCCAAAGACTTTGAGGTTGCTGTGAGCTATAAAGCCACAGCACTCAATCCCAGAGCGACTGAGTGAGAGATTCTGTCTCAAAAGAAAAAACATTAGAAATATTCAAAATTAAAATCTTTTATTTCTTTGTACAAAACCTACCAAAAACAGTTTGAATGGTGCTTACCTCTTGTCCTATAACTTATGACTTATAGTGAGGATATTTTTCTGTGCCTTGGTGACCTGTCATATCCTTTTGAAGTTTGGGTTGGCTGCCAAGATTTTGTTCTTTGTTCCCTCAATGTCATGAAATATCTCCGAGACTTTCTTTAATGTGAGTTTTTTTTGTTTGTTTTTTTTTAATTTGGCGTCATTTCCTTTGGAGCGTCTTCATCCTTTTCGTCACCATCACTTTCTCGCTGGTGCTGGGAAATTCATCTTGTTTAAGCTTCTCCAGCTGCGTATCTATGGCGTGTCCGGTCCACATTCCTCCA
The DNA here is from genome assembly GCA_963574585.1 of Otolemur crassicaudatus. Lineage (NCBI taxonomy): Eukaryota > Metazoa > Chordata > Mammalia > Primates > Galagidae > Otolemur > Otolemur crassicaudatus. The sequence goes on along the minus strand of CAUYQS010052834.1, from coordinate 7,688 downwards.
GCCAGCTAGTTCTGCCATCACTCCATTTGCGTTTGGTTGGAATTTCACTCCCCGTGTTACCACTTCTCATTTCTTTGCTTCATTTCCTCCTGGCCAATTGCCTCTTCTGATTACCTGTTTTTGTGAGTGTTGTGTGTGTTTATCACGGGGAGACAAGGAGACGGCACAGCCCCCTGGTTTGCTGTCTGTGAATGAACTGAGTCATATATATGAGGGGATCAATCCTGGACAGACTGTGAAAGAAGGGACATAGTTGGCTACTGACCACGACCTGCATCTGTTATTTATGCAGTGATTTGTGTGCTCGAGAGTGAGCAGTGAGCAGTGAAGTTTCACAGTTAATACACCGTGGTAACTGAAACTAAAACTGTGTGGCTGGGGGACCGTTCTTATTTAAACCATGGAAACCGAAGTTTGTGCAAAGCAAGGACCGCCTGTATATGTCCATCACAGACAATTTAGATAAAACAGATGTGCAAAACAAGGGACAACATATCAAGTTTTCATCTCAGGATCAAAGGCCTTACCCTGCTGGAAGAGAATGCCTCCAACAGCAGTGGCCATTTGTTTCAGACACATCTAGAAACACAGTGTTAATTTCCTACCTCTTCAGAGGGTTCAGAACCAAGAAAGGAAGAGCAAGTCTGAAAGTTTAGGCATCAGAAGGGGAGGATGGCAAGTAGGCCCCTGTTCCCCTGTAGCTCCCCGGTCCCCATATTGACATCAGAACAAAAGAAGAAAACTCTTGAGGCACAAGTTTCATAAACTACAAACCCCTCTGAATATAAGGATTATCATTTTTACCTAAGTGAGCCTCTTCTCTGTGTTTTCAAGCTTCGTCTTCTCTGTGTTATTCAGAGAACTGGCACTGAAACAACTTGATCCAGCCGCAGGTCCCAAGATTCCTCCCGAATGTCTGGCATGACTCCTTTCCCAGTCTTTGTTTTTCGAATCACGTAACCTCAGTCATGGACTTGATTGCTCACCTACTTGCCAAACCCAGGGCAGTTGCCAGGGAATTGCTCCTAAGTAGCTGGGACTTTGCGTCAACAGTAGCCTGCCTGCCCTGGACTTCCTTTAACCTTATGCAAAAAAATAGATTTTTAATTTTTAGATGTTATAATTGAATGTAGACGCTAACTTCTACACCGTTATCTTGCAAGACCCTGCCTCATCTAACACATCTCAAGGGAGTTCACCATAAGCTGTGTTTTCTGTGGTTCACATGAAATGACGAGTTTCTTTCTCAACTGGATAAACCCAGTCAGAATGAATATACCCATTCCAGGAACTCTACTGCTCTACCAGAGTGGTTCCAATCACTTCCCTTTTCACGTGGGGAGGGATATGAAAGCTCGAAGGACCAGGATAGTTGGTGGAAAGCCTAGTCTCCACTTAATGGCATCATGAAGTTAGAAGTAGAACCAGCCAATGATGTGCTATTCTAGAGATAGCAATTGATCAGTAATGAATTAGATGGAGTGGAAGAGGTAGTAATTAAGAAGTAGTAAAGATTGGTAGTATACCACTGTATACAATACCTTATATATCACCTCTCTTCACTTTGGCTTAACTTTTACTCAAACCACAGCAGTGACACAGTTTTGCACAGTATGTATCTTTTATTTTTTTATTTCAAATTAATATGAGGGTACACATTTTTAGATTACATTGTTATTACTTCCAAGGTAAAGTTCCAGTTGGCATTTGGTGGGATCTCATCTAATGGGCATGATGAGTAGGTGGATACCAGGCCCCGTGGGTGAAGGGTTCCTTTATAACTTCACAGTATATTTCAGTAGTGCCTCACTCAGCTGCACCATATTCTTATCCTCTGGGAGATCTCTGATACACTGGCTACTTGGCTCTTATGCATGTAAAATCTGGAAGGTCATGGGATTGAAGCACAGCAGGCAACCCTGACCAATGGGAAGATGACAGGTGCTTCTGCCTTCTATTCATTCCTTAAGACCACAATACCAAGGCATATTCTGTGGTGTGCCGTTACAGAGGAAAGGACCAGTGGAAGGCCCTGAAACTGTGGAAAGCCACTAAGATGTCTTTCCCTGACCAAGATAATAACCCAGAACCAATGCCACAACCTGGGCAGAATTGCAGAGGCTGGTGTCATCATTAAAGTCTTGAAGGGTGTAGGGACAGTGGTTCCCTTCATGTTCCCTATGGATGACCTTTATGGCTTTTATAAGAGCCAGAGGGTCATGGCAGATGATGATCTCAATCCCAGTTACTGTGGAGAAATGTGGAGTTTTTCCTTAGCCTGTGGTACAAAGTATGTGGTTATGAGTGTGGTAAATACCTTCTCTTTTGTTTTTTTTTTTTGAGACAGAGCCTCAAGCTGTGCCCCTGGGTAGAGTGCCGTGGCATCACAGCTCACAGCAACCTCCAACTCCTGGGCTCAAGCGAGTCTCCTGCCTCTGCCTCCCAAGTAGCTGGGACCACAGGCGCCCGCCACAACACCTGGCTATTTTTTGGTTGCAGCCATCATTGTTGTTTGGCGGGTCCGGGCTGGGGATTTTAACCCGCCACCTTAGGTGTACGTGGTTGGCGCCTTAGCCGGTTGAGCTATAGGCGCCGAGCCATGAGATAATATTATTAATGTTCTCATTCTTAAGTTGTGTGGTAGCTTCATGAGTGTTCTTTTTTTTATGCTGGTTTATATAGTTTTTTGTTTTTTTTGAGACAGGGTCTCACTGTGCTGTCTTGGGTAGAGTGCCGTGGCGTCACAGCTCACAGTAACCTCCAGCTCTTGGGCTTAGGCAATTCTCTTGTCTCAGCCTCCTGAGTAGCTGCGACTATAGGTACCTACCACAACACCTGGCTAATTTTTCTATTTTGAGTAGAGACAGGGTCTTGCTCTTGCTTAGGCTGGTTTCAAAGTCCTAAACTCAAGCATCTACCTACCTCAGCCTTCCAGAGTACTAGGATTACAAGTATAAGCCACTGCCCCCAGTATATGCTGGTTTATACCTTACATGTATTAAATATGAGAATATAAATCAAAGTGCTTTGTAAATTATAAAAATTAATGAATATTGCAAAGTCTTAGCTGAAATCAACAATGACCATATCACAGCCTTAATACTCTGATTTTTAAAGGAGTACTTACTTGTAAACTAAAAAACAAAGAAGTGGGGGAAAGGAGTTTTACTGGTTTGGGGAGAAAGTAATATTCTGAGCATATATAGAAGAATGGTCAAATGTAAGTATTCTAAAATACTATTACAGCAAAGTTTCTCTCCATATAAAAATTAATTAGTACCCAGACCAGTTGAAATCTACTAATTTCAAATATTTGATAAAGAAAAAACTTTAGGTATTTGGGAGATAGACTTTGTCTAAAAAGAAAAACCAAAAAAATTTAGGCTGATTTCTTAGAATTTATTATATTGGTAAGAAATATCACCAATATGTTCACACATAAAAATGGTTATTTACCCTAAAATTAAATGGAACCACAAAATCTAGAGTTTGATGCAACAAAGTTCAAAAGAAATAAGTTACTTCTGTAGACTATAAAAGTAAACCTATCTAAATAACAAGTTAACTAAAGGTTTCTTCCTAGAAAAGCAAATTCATTCTATACTTAAGGATGAAAAATACTATGGCAAATTATGTAGTTACTTCCTAAACCAGAGAAACCAGAAAAAATATCAAAAAAAAATTACAGCTGAAACTGTAAAAAAAAAAATTTTTTTTGAGACAGAGCCTCAAGCTGTCTCACTAGGTAGAGTGCCGTAGCATCACAGCTCACAGCAACTTCCAACTCCTGGGCTCAAGCAAGTCTCCTGCCTTAGCCTCCCAAGTAGCTGGGGACCACAGGCGCCTGCCACAATGCCCAGCTATTTTTTGGTTGCAGCCATCATTATTGTTTGGTGGGCCTGGGCTGGATTCGAACCCGCCACCTTAGATGTATGTGGCTAGTGCCTTAGCCACTTGAGCCACAGGCGCCGAGCCGAAACTGTAAAATATTAATTAAACTTACTGGGGGAAAGAGGATATAAAGCTTGCTACTTTTTATATTTTAAGAAAACAGCTGTCTTATTTATTGTCCATTTTTAAGTTGTTTTAGGCAGACCAGAAATGTATATTTAGTTCCTATTACTCTACCTTTGGTAAAGATAGTAGTCCTAATGATGTTTTACAATATAATTTCTTTTTTCTAAGTATTTTTTTTTCTTTTTAAGAGATAGTGTCTTAAACTCTGTCACCCAAGCTGGAGTACAGTGGTACCCTCACAGCTCACTGTAGTCTCCAACTTCTGGGCTCAAGTGATTACCCTGCTTCAGTCTCCTGAGAAGCTAGGACTGTAGTAGCAAACTATGACACTTGGCTAATTTTTATTTATAAAGATGGAATCTCACTATGTTGCCCAGGCTGGTCTTTTTTTTTTTTTTAAGGAGACAGACTCTCACTTTGTTGCCCTTGGTAGAGTGCTGTGATGTCACAGCTCACAGCAACCTCCAACTCTTGGGCTTAAGGCGATTCTCTTGCCTCAGCCTCCTGAGTAGCTGGAACTACAGGCGCCCGCCACAATGCCTGGTTATATTTTTTGTTGCAGTTTGGCTGGGGCCAGGTTTGAACCTGCCACTCTTGGTATATGGGATTGGTGCCCTACTCACTGAGCCACAGGCGCCACACACCCAGGCTGGTCTTAAACTCTTAGCCTCAAACAATCCTCTAACCTCAGCCTCCCAAACTGCTGGGATTATAGGCATATGCCACCAATCCTGGCCTACATTAGTTTTTAAATAAAGCTTGAAGAAAATGGGCAGAAAAAAATGCTGAGTAAATTTGTTTCACTTGAAAAAGATTTGCTTATTTAGCTACCATTTTTAGAAAATGTATTTACCAAAAAGAACAAAAAATTTGTTTGTAAGAATAGTATACACTGGCTCGGCACCTATGGCTCAAGTGGCTAAGGGGCCAGACACATACACCTAAGGTGGCGGGTTTGAATCCAGACCAGGCCCGCCAAACAACAATGATGGCTGCAACCAAAAAATAGCCAGGTGTTGTGGCGGGCGCCTGTGGTCCCAGCTACTTGGGAGGCTGAAGCAGAAGACTCCCTTGAGCCCAGGAGTTAGAGGTTGCTGTGAGCTGTGATGCTACAGCACACTACCCAGGGGGACAGCTTGAGGCTCTGTCTCAAAAAAAAAAAAAAAAAAAGAATAGTATACACTTCCTTATCCAGTCCTACCCATGGTCGATCCTGATCTAAAAATAAGTATCCTACAATAAGATATTTCATATTCACATGCCTTTAATTGCAGTATATAATTGTTTTATTATTAATTATTTTGTCTTAGAGATATATATATGGAAAAAAATTGTATATACAGAGTCCAGTAGTATCTTTGGTTCACTGAGGGGTTCTGGAACACATCCCCTGTGACTAAAAGGAGACTACTACACCAAAAGAGATAATGCTGTCTAATACAGAAAATCCAAACTTCGTAGCACAGGCATACCTCATTTTACTGAGCTTCACAGATAATACATTTTGTGACAAAATGAAGGTTTGTAGCAACCCTGCACTGAGCAAGTAGATTGGAACCATTTTCCCAAAAGCATGAGCTTAATTCGCATCTCTGTATCTTATGTTGGTAACTCTCACATAATTTCAAACTTTTCCATTATTGTTATATCTGTTGTAATGATGTGTGATCAGTGACCTATGAGGTTACCATTATCATTGTTTGGGGGTGAATGAAGCACACCCATATTAGATAGTGAATTTAACTTATAAACGTGTGTTCTGACTGTTCATTCACTGGCTATTCCCTCTTCTTTTTCCTCTCCTTAAGGTTGTGGACATACTGAATACCCTGACTTGATCACTACATGTTCTATGCATGTAACAAAATATTACATGTATACCAAAAATACAGGAGAGAAGGCAGAAGGAAGACAAGGATATAGGTTTTAGGAAGTAGAACCAAACTAGGAAAGAAGCAAAAAGAAGTCTCAAGAAAGATGACAGCTGTATGTGGATTTAGAGAGACAGAAAAAGAAGTGCTTCAGGAGATTATTTCTAGCAAACCTGATAAAGATTCTGACGTGTTTTCACTTTGTTAAAAATAGTTTAGCCATTTTTACATTTCTGTTGACAAGTCTGGTAGAGTTAATGATACTGATAAGAAAATGTGATAAACAAAAAAAGAGGTGATTAATTCTAAGAACATAAATTATATAAGAAAGGAAATGTATGACTAATTGATCCAAAAGTGAACTACATCTTTAAAGTCATAAGAAAGTTAACATGAAATACTGATTTAATTTTTTAAATATTGTGATATAAAAACATTGGGAGGCTGGAGGGAGGCAAAGTATAAGGGTTCTCATATTTTATATTTCTTTTTTATTTTTGTCTGTGTATGTATGTGTGGTAAAATATATTCTAGATATTTTTTATTATGTGCCCTATAGTTCTATACTTTTTTTTTTTAAACCATAGGACTTTTAAAAGTATTTACAAGTATTACCACCTTGATAAACATTTAAAACAGGGGTCCTCAAACTTTTTAAACAGGGGGCCAGTTCCCTGTTGGAGGGCTGGACTATGGCCATTGGAGGGACGGACTGCGGCCCCGGGATAAGTCGGCTGCTAAGCAGGACAGGCAGTGGCAGCAAAAACACCTGGTGGGCCAGATAAATGTCTGAGGCAGGCCGCATGTGGCCTGCGGGTCTTAGTTTGAGGATGCCTGATTTAAAATATCAAAGAAAGAAAGGAGAGAGAGAAAGAGTGCATGCACACAAGAAAGAAAACAAAGGAAGGAAGGGGAAAAAAATGGAAATAAAAGGAAGTTTTCAGTGTCCACCCAGACCTCTGATATAAAATGACATATTAACTTTATTTTGGGAGAAATATTATAAAGTAACAACCATTTTCAGTTAAAGGCAATGCTCACTTCCATTCTAAAAATCCTAAGGCCATTAATAATTATGCTGAGTACACTCCGCCAGTCTAAAACTGGAAGAACAAACCTGGATAGCAGCATATCTGTTTATAGCACTGTTTACTGAATATGGTAAGCCCACTGTTGATACCTACTATTCAAAAATAGTCTTTTCAAATTATTACTGCTCACTGACAATGTACCTAGTCACCCAAGAGCTCTGATGGAGATGTACAAGATAATGAAAGTTGTTTTCATGACTGTCAAAAAAAATATTCGTTCTGGAGCCCAAGAATCAAGGAGTCAGTTTGACTTTCATCTCTTTATTATTTAACAAATACACTTCATAGGGGTATAATGGCCATTGATAGTGATTTCTTTAAATGCATCTAGGCAAAATAAATTGAAAATCTTTTGGAAAAAATTCATCATTCTAACTAGACGACACTAAGAACATTCATAATTCATGGGAGAAAGTCAAAGTACCAATGTTAACAGGAGTTTGGAAGAAGTTGATTCCAACCATCATGGAGGGATTCAAGACTTTAGTGGAGATAGTAACTGCAGGTATGGTAGAAATAGCAAGTGAGGCTTGGCGCCTATAGCTCAACCGGCTAAGGCGCCAGCCACGTACACCTAAGGTGGCGGGTTCGAATCCCCAGCCCGGACCTGCCAAAACAACAATGACAGCTGCAACCAAAAAATAGCCGGGCGTTGTGGCGGGCGCCTGTGGTCCCAGCTACTTGGGAGGCGGAGGCAGGAGACTCGCTT
>CAUYQS010052831.1:0-22067 GCA_963574585.1 Otolemur crassicaudatus | reverse complement strand
TTTGTTAACATTTTCAGCTATTTCTTTCCTTAGAGTTTCATAGTTCTCTTTATAGAGATCTTTCACATCCTTTGTTAGGTAAACTCCTAAATATTTCATCTTCTTTGGCACTACTGTGAATGGAATAGAGTCCTTGACTGCCTTTTCAGCTTGGCTGCTGTTAGTGTATATAAAGGCTACAGATTTGTGAGTGTTGATTTTGTAGGCTGCTTATTTTTGGATATTAGAACTATTTTTGTTTTGATGTGCTTTGTTTTTTTCTAATTTGATTGATTCTTTTCTTAATTTCCAATTTTACTTTCATCAAGAGCAAGGGCTCCTGTATTTTTTGGTTATAGTATTTTAGTCTCATTTATTCTCTCTCCCTATTTCACTCCTCTACATTCTCTCTTTGGATAGAGACTCTTCTACTTTTCTCATCTCTCCCACATTAATTGCTTGTACAACAGCTTAAGATATCCCCTCCATTTTTTTGGTCATTCTTCTTTCTTTTTTTTATTCCTCTTACTCCTCTCTCCTTTATTTGATTCAATGGTATTTTTAATTTCCTTTATCTATTCTTTTTTTTTTTTTTCTTTGTAGAGACAGAGTCTCACTTTATCACCCTTGGTGGAGTGTGGTGGCATCACACAGCTCATAGCAACCTCCAACTCTTGGGCTCAGGGAATTCTCTTGCCTCAGCCCCCAGAGTAGCTGGGACTATAGGTGCCCACCACAGAATGCCTGGCTATTTTTTTGCTGCAGTTTTGGCTGGGGCCAGGTTTGCATGCACCTCCCTCAGTACAAGGGGCTGGCTCCCTACCTACTGAGCCACAGGTGCTGCCCTTTTATCTATTCTTTTGTCTTTATTTTTTCCTTTTTTTATTGCTGAGAGCTGAGTGATACAGCTGTGGTCTGGCAGGTAGGCCATAGCAGTAGTCTGGCTCAAGGAGGCCGACAGGCCCTACCTTTGGTGCTAGGAAGAAAGTATTGGCAAGACCACACTGCGGAATTTTTCTATTTCTTTTTCATCCTCACTTAATTTTTTCCTTCTTGTTTTTTGTTTTTGCTCTTTTTCTTCTCTTCCTATTTTTGGCAGAGGAAGAGTCTGGCTCTGCTCAGGCTGGTAAGGAGTGCCTTATTTCGAGGAACCCACCCAGCCCAGTCCCTCAGAATCCCTGAATTACAGGCATGGCCTTAGCACCATGCTGATCAATACCATTTCTTCTATCAACTCTCCACCTCTCTTCCTGTTCTCCTTCTCCCCAATTTTTCCCTTACTCTTTATCCTTCTTCTCCTTTTTATCCTCAATACCTTCCTCAATACCTTCTCCTTTTATCCTCAATACCTAAGCCAGGCATCCTCAAACTACAGCCTGCGGCCATATGCAACCCACCAAGGACATTTATCCAGCCCACCGGGTGTTTTTGCTGCTGCTGCCTGTCCTGCTTAGCAGCCAACTCATCCCGGGGCCCACAGTCTGGCCCTCCAACAGTCTGAGGGACACTGAACTGGCCCCCTGTTTAAAAAGTTTGAGGACCCCTGACCTAAGCTCTGAGACAAGGTAATTTGAAGCAAAGGAGGAAGTAAGAAGGAAAAAGGAGCACAAGGAAGTGAACAAGACGAAAGCATACATAAGGAGGAACCACCATGAAAAACTAAAATAGAGAAACTCCTCCAAGGGACCATGAGGCAGCTTTTACAGAAGCCTCAACCTATAAAGGATTAATGGACTTGATGAAAGGGAATTTAAAATATGGATGATGAAGACAATAAATGGAATGGACAAGAAAATGGAAAGACAGAACCGAAAGTCAGATGAGAGATACATAGAATATAGAAAGGATATGGCGGAGCTTAAGGAAATGAAGGAGACAGTCCAAGAATGTAAAGATACAGTAGAAAGTATCAAAAATAGATTAGACCATGGAGAAGAAAGAACCTCAGAGCTAGAGGATAAAGTGTTTGAGTTAATCCAGGTAAGGAGGCAGAAAGGAACAAAGAGAAAGCAGAACAGTCGCTTAGAGAACTATGAGATTCCGTGAAGTATTTAAACATATGAGTAATAGGGATCCCTCAGGAGGATGAAGATTGTCCCGAAGGAATGGGAGCCTTACTGGGGACTATAATAAATGAAAATTTCCAAGTTTTACTGAAAACCCCGACACACTCCTTTCAGATGGATGTCAAACCCTGGGTCGTTTCAACTCAAACAGAGCTTCTCCAAGACACACTGTAATGAACCTGTCCAAAGTCAAGATGAAAGAAAAAATTTTGCAAGCAGCCAGGAGTAAGAGCTAATTGACATATAAGGGCAGAGCCATTAGGATGACAGCGGACTTTCCCAACTGAACCATTATAAGCCAGAAGAACGTGGTCTTCCGTATGTCCTGCTAAACTAAGCTTAAAAATTGATGAAGAAATCAAATGTTTTGCAGATATAGAAGGACTGAAAAAATTTGCCACAAGACCAGCTCTACAGGAAATACTTAGATCTGTTCTCAACACTGACCATCACAATGGACTTCTACCAAAGGAAACACCCAGAAGCTAAAGGTCAAAGCTTAGCTTCAACAATGGCACAAAGGATAAAACTACAACAGACTTTCACCTAATAAGATGAATAAAATTCTAACACACTTATCAATACTCTCAATAAATGTCAATGGATTGAATTCCCCACTGAAGAGGCACAGGCTGGCTAATTGGATAAAAAAGCCATCCATATGCGGTCTCCAGGAGACACACCTTGCCTGGAAGGACAAATATAGACTCAGGGTTAAGGGATGGAAAACAGTATTTCAAACATAGAGATCAGAAGAAAGGAGGGGTTGCAATCTTATTCTCAGATACAAGCAGATTCAAAGGAGCAAAGTTAAGAAAGACAAAGATGGACACTTCATACTGGTCAAAGGAACAATACAACAAGAAGACATTTCAATTTTAAATATTTATGCACTTAAATGCTCTCAGATTTATGAAATAGAACTTGAGGGGCTTTAGCAATAAGGTATCCTGTAACACCATAATAGCCAGGTACTTTAACACTCCTCAACAGAACTGGACAGATCCTCTGAACAAAAACTACATAATGATGCAAAGGACTTAAATGTGACCCTTGAACGGATGGGATTAATTGACATATACAGAACACACTATCCCAAAGTTAAACAATATACATTTTTCTTGTAGCTCATGGCACATACTTCAAAACAGATCATATCCTAGGATACAAACCAAACCTTAGCAAAATTAAAGGAATAGAAATTATGCCTTATCTTTTTTCAGATCACAAGGCAATAAAGTTGGAACTCAACTTCAATAAAAACATACCCACAAAAAGGCATGGAAATTAAACAACCTTATGCTGAATGATAGTTAGGTTCAGAAGGAGATAAAGTGGAAATTGTTAAATTTCTCAAACATAACAACAATGAAGACACCTGCATGCACACTTGCACACACCTGCACACATCCACACATGCACACACATGCATGAACACCTGCACACACCCACAGGCACCTGTGCACACACCTGCACACACCTGCTTGCACACCTGCATGCACACTGGCGTGCATATCTGCACACAATTTAAATCTTTGGTGTGAAAATCTTTATGAAAAGGCACCATACATACTCACGAAACATAATTGCCTTGACTCAGGGTGAACATCAACAAAACAAATTATTACCCCGTAGTGTGTAGCGTGAAAGAGACATTTTAGGTCTTTGGTCTGCTGTTTTTCAATTCATTGTCTTTTTCTGGCATTACTCTATCAGCGAGCTCTTCTTACTAGCTACTCGGTGCTTGTCTGGACAATTCCTCTTCCTGGCTGTAATTTGCTGTTTTCAATCCAATATGGAACAGAAACAAGATAACGAAACTCATTATATGAACATGTAAGGGTGCTGGAGGAAGCCTAGGTGGGAGGATCACTTGAGCTCAGGAGTCTGAGACCAGCCTGAGCCAGAGTAAGACCCTATCTCTTCTAAAAATTGAAAAATTAGCTGTGCGTGGTGGTGGTGGGTGCCTGTAGTTACAGCTACTTGGGAGGCTGAGGCAGGAGGATTGCTTTCCTGGGAAATCCCCCAGGAGTTTGAGGTTGCAGTGAACTAGGATGACACCACGACACTCTAGCCGGTGGGACAGAGAGTAGAAGGGAGGCCCTCACATGTCCACATGCTCAGGTTTGAACCGAGTCTTGGCAGTGCCCATGTGGTCAGGCCTGGACGTGTGCAGGTGGACCAGGGATGTGCAGGTCTGGTCTGCATTCTGCAGCAGCAGCTCCCCTCAGTATCCTGATCATCTCCTGCAGCCCATCAGGGGTGGCCACAGACGCACTTTGTGTTTTCCTGAGCTATTGGTAATGTCTGAGTAGATTCAGAAACAGGTGGGCACAGTTGTATGTGGAGATGGCACATGGGCTCTAAGAGGGACCTTTGTCACTAAGGTTATGGTTGCTTTTAAGTGGTACCTGTGCTTGTTATTCAATCTGTCTATCTAGAGTAATTCACTGCTGGTAACTCAGCTACACCATTAACCTAAGACAATGTAGGGAAAGCTGAGCTTTGGGGGTGGATCATGGACTCATTGGATACTTCGTTTGCCTCTTCCTGGGTGTTCTCTATTTTAAATGCTTGAATAAGGCTCTTAAAAAGGAATGCGGGACTGGAATATGAGTTCAGAGGTGTAGAATCATCTGCCCAGAGAATTTATAAAAGAAATTTTAAATACAGTATGATGTTGGCACTGTTTACCAGCAAGACCAGCCCATAACTCACTCACATAGAATATCTTTTATTTTTAATCTTTTTCAGTTTTTGGCCAGGGCTGGGTTTGAACCCACCACCTCTGGCATATGGGGCTGGCACCCTACTCCTTTGAGCCACAGGTGCTGCCCAGAACATCTTTTATTTTTTGGTGGGAAAACAAGTTTACATGTCCATTAAGCTGATTGTTGTTTTAAAAGTACATGCAGGATATTCAAAACTTAAAAATAGATGGAGAATTGGTGAGTCTTAATTTTTTATTATTTATTCCTTGGGGTGACGTTTTTTGCCCCATTTCTGGTGTCCTGCACAGCAGGCAAGTTCCAGATTGCTGTGAGGGGGGTGGGCAGCTGCGCCTCAGTCCTGTGGGAGAGCTCCTGGCAGGGGACAGCCTCTAGATGTTGTAACTTTTTCTTCTTCTTCCTCTTTTTAAGAAATCAGACCAATGAAAATAGAGAAGAGAAAAAAAAATAGAAAAATTTTTAGCAAGTTTTCATTACTTTCAGAATTTTTAAACCTCAAGAAATTGGTTATGCTTTTTAATGTAACGTTAAAATATCCATGCAGAGGCTGGGAGGAGACGCAAATGGACGCGAAGGGACAACTGCCTTCATACCGATCACTTCAGCAACTTTGTTGACCCCAAATCACTGACTTTACTCACTAGTCCTTTCCAAACTACCCCATGACAGTTCCTTTTATACTTCCTTTTTAAGACTTCTGAAATTGTTTTAAAAATAGTTATATTAGTTCTTCTCTCCTTCTTATATACCCACCAAGAATATTTTGGCAAAAAAAAAAAAAAAAAAAAAAAACAACTGGCTGCCAGGGCTGGGGTGGGAGGCCCAGGTGTAACCTATGCCAACTTCTGAGGTTATAAATATTCCCAACCAGGTGAGTTTTCAGCTGCTGATGTGACGTCACTGACCACACTGCTGGGAAGCACGGCCAGCTCTGTGACCCCCACCAGCAGGCTCCTGCTCCCCTTCCCCTGCAAAGATGAATGGGATTAATGAAAAGTACAGTTTTTCCGCAAAGGTCCATTTAGAAAATATTTTCTTAAACCTTGAATGTGGAGGAAACTGAACATTTTGAATTAAAAAATTAAAAGCGACGTGTCTTGAAACAGTTTACCTGAAACTATCTTTTCATTGCAAGAGTATAGTTCTCGTGTTTCTATGGTAATGACAGATCTTACACTGATAGTGAAGAGAGTGAAGAGGGTGGACACTGGAGACGTGAGTTGTTTTACCACAGTTTGCGAATGGTCCCTGGCAAGTAGCCGCCGGTTACCGAGACTGCTTTCCTCCTGCTTCGTATCTATGTGTATTGAAATTAAAGGACGCCGTAACATCTGTATGTCATAGCTAATCTTCTAGTGTCCTTTCTAGGATCCTAATGAGTTTATACAAGTGTTAATTTAATTTTGGGGAAATGATTTTCTAAGACTATATTTTGGATGCAGAAAAAATGAGTATTCTATATGATTTTATATTTCAGTGGAAAAAGCTATCTAGGGGATTGTTTTTATGAATGAAATATATACGCATCAGCTGTAGTTTTTGCATGATTAGCTATGATTATTGGAGCTTAGCTATGAGTTTTTTCCTTGACATCTAGAGCAAAACACTGCATTTTTATTGAGCGGCTGCTTTTCTCCTGGCATCTGATAAGGTGCTGTGGGACATATTGTTTTCTGTGAGATAGAATGTGGCCAGCAGGAATGCGGGGGGCATGAAAGAGTGGAATGTGGCACCGGGGTGAATATTACTCATCAGATTGATTAGGATCCTCAAAAAAACAGAATCAACAGGGTTCTGATGTATGTGTGTGTGCATGCCCATGTGTGAATGTGTGCTCGTGTGTGTGTGTGTGTGTGTGTGTGTGTGTCTGAGAGACAGAGAGAGAGAGAGGGAGAGAGAGAGAGAGAAAGAGAAGGAGTTTATTATAGGAAGTGGCTCACATGGTGATGGATGCTGAGAACTCCCACGACAGGCCACCTGTAAGCTGGAGACCCAGGAAAGCTCAGTCCAAGGCCAAAGACCTGAGAACCCACAGGGCCAGTAGTTTAAGTTCCTGATTCCAAAGGCTGAAACGTGTGGAGTTCTGATGCCCAAAGGGCGGAAGGAGACGAGTGTCTCAGTTCTGGGAGGGCAAGAGAGCGAGGGAGTGACAGAGGCAGAGATGGGAAGGCAGATTCTCTCTCCTCTGCGTTTTTGTTTTCCCTGGGGGTCAGCTGATTGGACCTTCCACACTCAGTCACATGCCAAGACACACCCAGAAATGATGCCTTACAGCTATCTAGGTATCCCTTAATCCAGTCAAGTGCCAGGTGTGGCGGCTCCTACCCCAAATCCCAGCACTGTGGCAGGCTGCGGTGGGTGCATTGCCTAAGGTCAGGAGTTTGAGACCAGGCTGAGGAAGAGTGAGACCCTGTCTGTACTGAAAATAGAAAAACTGAGGCAAGAGGATTGCTTTACTCCAAGGGCTTGAGGTTGCTGTGATGATGATGCCACGGCACTGTACTCAAGGTCCCACTGTGTCTCAAAAAAGAAAAGAAAAGAAAAGAAAAGAAAAAGCCAGTCAAATGACTCCCCAAATCACTAGTCACAGTTGTCAGTTCAATTCGACTAATTTTACTTAAATGCCCTGAGTACGATATTCAGTGTCTGGAGAAAACAGCAGAATGGTTCCCTGTGATGCCCTACATGGAGTTGGAATTATGACCATCCATGGCTGACTGAAGTGTCGATGGTTCTGATACTGAGTCACAGTAGCACAAAGGCTGCAGCATGTGGCAGTGAGCACCGAGAAGATGGGTGTCCTCCGTGCTTGTCAGCCAGCCTCTGCATCCTGCTTACATGTTCAGCCCTGCCACAACCACATCAGCCCAGATGTTTACAGACGTCAGGTCAGGAAGACAGGTGGGGTCTAGATGAGCATGTAGAAGTTGCTCTCACATGCGTCCAGCTGCACGGGAAGATGTTGAGACTAGCCCCACCCTGCCAAGGAGCTGGCTGTGGTGGCACCTGCCACGTGTGTCCCATTGCCTTTCCTCTCCCTTCTTTTTCCTTACACTCAGTGTTTTTAGCATGCGGTGAGCTGCTCCGAGCTGCTCATGTCTTGTGACACGAACTGAGTGTGATGCCAACGGAGGTTGCATCAGCGTTGCTAGAGACCATACTGAGTGTGCAGAGGTTCTGCTCTTGTTTGAGATTTACATGGAACAGAGTGTCTGGGAAGAGTCTGTGCTTAACAGACACTCCAAGAATGTCAACTCTCGACTGTGGGCATCCAACAGCCCTCATCCCATGATGTGGGTAGGGGACAGAGTCTCTGGGTTGGCCTTTCTGGAGTCCTGGGGAGTCACCGTCACCGCTGCTCCTGTAGGAAGGAGACCAGTGGGCATCAAACAGGGCAGGGCTGTGTGCACCCCAGCACAGGTGGGGGCTCACCTGCTTTACTGCTGCTGTGCCTGTAAGCTGGGCCGTCAGGACTGCATGTCCTGATAAGCTGTTGGGCTGTGGCCTGGGTGTGCGTGCATGTGGCCCCACATAAAATTGGGTCTTGAGTCCCAGCTTTGTTTCTGCCTTACAGCCTGAGCACATCTGTGGTGCTGGCTGAGCCTCAATGTGACTGTCTTGATTTCTCTGGTTCTGCCCTTGTGTTTACGTCCACTCTTAAGGCACATACCCGCTCTTTTCTGGGCTCCGGTGGCTAAAACTCTTTTCCAGGTTTATGTGTTTGTTCCTCTCTTCTACCTCAATCTGAATTTTAGTTGGGGGTCTGTTGCAACTGGCTGCCTGGATACAGCAACCCACCCACTCTTCCCCTATGGGGCAGGGGTGGTGAGGAGCAGCGGGCCCTGAGCGATTGCATTTGCGTTTTTCTGCTAGCTCACCCACTTCTGTCCACTTTGGCTAGCTGACAGACCTCTCTAACTTTGAATGTGGATCATAAAACCTACTTAATAGCAATATTGAATAACAAATTATAAAGTACGTTGCGTGAGAGTTTCACGAGGGACGTGCAGCCTCACCACAGGTGTAAGCTCATTCCTGGAATTATTATTATGATAGAGACAGACTACCTGCTCATTGGAGGCAAGTAGCAAAGCTTTATTGTTTCTGAGCACTTTTTATAGTTAGCTGGTCATGTACATGCTATTAATTAACAAAGCATTCATACTACTAATATTTTCTAAAGTTAGTTCAACTTTCAAAGAGACACAAAGTTTCAAAACTTGGGACAGCTGTAAAAGGGAGTAGGTCTAGAGACTTGAGATTACCAAGAGGGGAGTAAAGCTTTTGCTATGCGCTCATTGTATTGCAGAAAGCAGATTTATGGTTCCTGTTTCTACCAGACTTGGAGGCCACACTGTTTTCTGATAAGCTCACAGTCTATCAACCTCTAGGCTGTGTCTCTGCAGGAAGGCTTTTAACCCTTTCCTTGCAGGCTTAACAGCCACATAGCCAGAGCACTGAAAGTGGGTTTTCAGGGCCAAACCTTCAGGCCCTGTTCTATGATGACCAAGGTTACCAGGCCTTCGACAGAGTTGTGTTCCACAAGTCTGTTTACCTGCTTCTGGAGTTAAAAATGAGCACACAGTATGTGGGGTTTTATCCCACAAAATACCTAGCAGAGTTTGTAGTTACTGCCCAGTAAATAGTAACTGTTTTTAACTTTAGGATTTTCAGGAGTGGGGTCATTGTCTCAGCATCAGACATTCAGAAAGTGCTCGATACATATTTCTTGAACTTAATACATATCTCTGAAATGTGTCCAGGGCCTAAAGACACAGCTGTGTCTCCATAGGCAGCCCCCTTCCCTGGAGGTGGCTCCCAGAGGGCAGGGATCCTGGTCTGCTGTTTCTCCAGGGCCAATGTTTGATAAAACAATACAACTGGGCTTACTCTCATTATCCCAGTGCATCCTGCTCTTCCATGAGACCAGTGTGATAGGCCCATTCTACTGACAGCAGTGTCCTGGGATAGCCGCCTCCTTAAAGGATTCCAGTTTTGCATGTGGCCTCCCTGTGTTCATGACCCACTCCCAGGAGCAGCCCTGAGACCTGACTTTTCAGGTAGATAGGTCAGTTCCCTAGATGCAGCAGGACGACATATTTCTTTCCAATTATATTTTATTCCAACAAGGTCCTCATTCACTTTTATTTCTCCCCACCATGGCTAATGATGGGAAGAACCTGCCACATTCCATAGCTGTTAACTGTGATAAAGACGGAGCTCAGTTTTACCTCCACCAAATACTGAACCACGAGCTTTCTGTTGCCATTTCAGTTGTAATCTTGTTCGTGTTTTATTTCAAAAGAGATTAGAGGCACATTTCAAAAGATATTAGAGGCACCCTGGATGACACAGCATCTGAGAATCAGGCCACCCTGTGGGCAGCGCAGCTCTTACAAGTTCCTTGGGCTACCAGCAGGGCCAAGGGGAACTGTGTGGCTAAACTTGAGTTTGTGAAATGAAAATAAAATAAAATCCCAACTCCTCTGCTGGCTTCTTGGACCCCTTTCTGCCAAGGAGACCCCAGCAACACCTTAAAACCAAGTTCCCAGCCATGACAGGGAGGAGAGATAAAGCACAGTTGCCTTCCTGTGACGTCCCTTCTCACCTACCCAGGGGTCACCTGCCCGTGACGTCCCTTCACGGCTACCCATGACTCCCCCCACAGCCTATGGAAAGTGTGAATTTGACCACAGTGTCCAGTGCAAATCTTGTTTCCTTCTTGTCTTTTCTTTGAAGCTTTTGTGCCTGCCTTCTGGCCAGGGCTCAGAATGGCGGCCTGCTACCATCTGTGAGTAATAAAATTCTCCTTTTTCCAAAGTATAAACCTCACTAATATTATTTTTTTAGTTACAAAGCCATTTTATTGCCTTAAAGGGTAAAATAAAACCACTAGAATTTCCTTCTGATGTTTGGCCCAGGAGTTTTCTTCTGTTCAGATGATAAAAGAACCACAGGTAACTGAGAATTCTGTCCTGAGAATTTTTGTGACGTGGGCAGCTGTAGCTCAGAAATCCTGTAAATAAATGCCAACAGGGATAGAATTCTGGGCAGAGTCTTGAGTAAGACTCATTTGAGTAAGTCCCTCTGTGATTCCCCAGGTGAAGGAGGGTAACCTGTCCATTATTGATAGGTGGTTTACTGGAATCAAAACTGACTTAGGTTGGCTTTATGTACTTAGGTAAAGCAAACCCAGAAGGTCTTGGCCAGCCATGGCCTGTGTTGTGGACATCGGCAAATTTTAGTGGTACTGGTTTCATTGCCATTGAAAGATTTGTTCATTTAAGCATCAACTATCCCATCACTAACAAATAATTGTACTTGTTTGCATTCTCTTAAAAATGTTCAAGATTAGCCAGAGCAAGGGCAAGACCCTGTCTTTACTAAAAAATAGGAAAAAACTAGTTGGGTATAGTGGTCCATGCCTGTTGTCCCAGCTACTCCAGAGGCTAAGGCAGGAGGATTGCTCAAGCCCAAGAGTTTGAGGTTGCTGTGAGGTATGATGATGCCACAGCACTCTACCCAGGGTGACAGAGTGAGACTCTGTCTCAAAAAAAAAAAAAAAAGTGACCATAGTGTGACAGTGACAGTGCTGGTATATAACTTTTAATTTAGTAATGGGCTTGTGTAGCAATAGAAAGTGAAATTTTATAAACATTGGAGTGCGTCATCTATAATTTTGACAATTTATGGAGTAAACAGTCATCCTACCAGGTACCATCCTACCAGTAGTATTTAAGTCCCACCTCTCGCAATCTCTGATTGGTTAAGCAGCTGCCAGAGGAAGTGTGTAAATGACATCTCTGTGGATCCTTAAATTTTTCCAGTGTGCCCTTTTTCATCCACATGTTTTCTCTTTTTTCAAAAAATTATCTTTAAAGATGTTTCTGACTCTGTGCTTACTGGAATCCTGGATTACGATAATGTGCAAGGAGCTTTTACCCCTCTTTAGTTGACACCTGGATAATAGGGTCCTTTGAGAACTCTTTATCTTCAATGGCTTTTCTTTTCTAAACTAAAAGTGGTCTGGCTCTCTTGGGAGCATGACAACAACCAAGCTTGTCCTGCCACCTGATAACTCTTGGGTATGTGGTCACTTTTAGCTGAAAGAATCCAGAAACTTCTTGAGATTGTCTATTAATGGTGGACAATGTTATAGTTTTAAGGGAAAGAGAAACTGCTGTGTGTTTTGCAGGTGCGAAACTCCCTGGGATGGCTAAAGTTTCATCGCAAATCCAATGCTACTAAAGTATTTTTTGGCATCATTTATTTAGTCTATTAATAGGCCAAGAACATTTATGATTAGCCTCTGCTTTTCAGCAGTTTTTTTTAGGTAAAGGATTTTTGTTCCATCATGTTTAACAGATATGATCCATCTAAGCACAAGGTTTTAAACATGAATACATTTGGTGATTTCTTTGTGTTTCCTATTTCCACTTGTTATTTCAAAGGGGTGAAAAAATGTTCAGAAAACGTAAATGCAACATTAAGTGGCCTATAGGAACCATACAATGTGTTGTGTGAAATATTTAAAGAGTGAAAAAATTATGTAACTGTACCTATGCTAAAATTGTTATTATAAACTACTATTAGCTAAATGCAATCTTTAAACTGTGTTCTTTTTTTATTTTTAAATTTTATTTATTTTTTGAGATAGATTCTCACGTTGTCACTCTCTGTAGAGTGCTGTGGTGTCATCACTCACCACAACCTCAAACTCTTGGGCTCAAGTGATCCTCTTGTCTCAGCCTCCAGAGTAGTTGGGACTATAGGCATCTGCCACAATGCCTGGCTATTTTTAGAGATGGGGTCTCACTCTTGCTTGAACTCCTGAGCTCAAGAGGTCCACCTGCCTCAGCATCCTAGACTGCTGGGATTATAGGCGTGAGCTACCCACACATGGCCCTAAAAGTGTGTTCTTAACAAAAACTTTTTGATTCCTTTCACTGCAGAGAAGCATAAAGATCTTTCCTTAAATTAAAGATAATTTAAAATTATGCTTTAAGTCCTGCAACTCATGATGTTCACTGCTCAGCTGAGAAGTCTGCTTGGGAAGCTAAGCAAGTGGGAGTTATACATCTTACCAGGGACTTTGCTAATGTCAAATCGTGGTATTGAGTATTCTGTTAGTTTAAAGTTTATTTAAAATTTATAGTATTAATATCAAAGTTCAATTTAATGCCATGTTTAGTTTATTTATCAACTTAATTGATGTACACAGTGGAACTGTACCTATTTGAAAGTGCAGTTTGAAGAATTTTAAAAAGTGTGTACACTCATAAACCTGTCACATGTCAAAATACAGACCATTTCCTTATGCCCAAATGTCTCTCCTGCCCCTCTGCTCCTTGCTCTGACCTTAGCCCCAGGAACCCCTGATTAGCTTTCTGTCACTAAAACAAGCCTTCATACATGGGACTGTATATTGTGTACTATTTATGTTTGGTTTTTAGATGTTTAAATATTGTAATTGCTAATAAAATAAGTATTTTTTTCCAAGAACATTGTTATTTGGTCATGAGCCTACAGAACAAATTATTTACCTTATATGGGGAAGTTCCTTCCCAGTTCCTCATCTTGTTATTTCAAGCATTCTCAACCATGTGGCCTAAAACAGCAGAACTCGATTCTTCCAGAGCTTTTGAGGCCAGAAGTCCCAAGTCAAGCTGTCGGTGGGGCCATGCTCCCTCTGAGACTGTGAGAGATTCCTTCCCTGTCTCTCTGATGTCTGGGGCCGCGCTCCCTGAGGCCATGGGAGATTCCTTCCCCATCTCTCTGACATCTAGGGCCACTCTCACTCTGAGGCTGTGGGAGATTCCTTCCCTGTCTCTCTGATGTCTGGGGCCGCGCTCCCTCTGAGGCTATGGGATGTTCCTTCCCCGTCCCTCTTATGTCTGGGACCATGCTCCCTTTGAGGCTGTGGGAGGTTCCTTCCTTGTCTCTCTGAGGTCTAGGGCTGTGGGAGATTCCTTCCCTGACTCTCTGACGTCTGGGGCCATGCTCCCTCTGAGGCTGTAGAAGATTCCTTCCCTGTCTCTCTGAGGTCTGGGCTGCCTGGCTTGTCACTGCCACTCCAGTCCCTGACTTCATTGTGTCACTGCACCATCCCTGTGGGTCTCAGTCACCATGTGAGCTTTCCTCCTCTATAAGGAGAGCATTATCTGGGTTTAGTCTGCTGTAATCATCATGACCTCATCTTACCTAGTTATGTCTGCAAGGACCCTTTTTCCAAATAAGGTCTCAAGTACAGACAACAGAGGTGAGAACTTAAACTTTTTTTTTTTTTTTTTTTTTTGTGGTGAGGAGAAGACAATTCAACCCCTAACACCCAGGTTTTGTCATTAGTTCTGGGATCATAAATAGCTTATGGATGCTTATTTTAAATGATACTGATACTGGGCAGGTGGCGCCCCAACCAGCTCAGCTGAGCCAGGCTAGAGGACCTGCCCCCTCCATCTTGGCAGTGTTGGTGGCAGCAGCCGGCAGAGGAACCAGCAGACTGGAGCATAGGCAAGCAGGGGGAACTTCCCTCCCCCACCTGAGGCTCCAGTAGCCAAAGGAACTGGATAAGAGCTGGGGAAGACACTGGCGATTCCTCCAGTGCATCCTGATTGGTCCATTTTCAAAACCTGCTCCTGATTGGTCTGTTTTTAGGACCCAAAAGCTCATAAGACAATTGCCCCTATATAAGCCCCTAAGCAGAGCGCCCAAATGCAGACCTCCGCAGACTTCTGTGAGAGAGAGAGAGAGCAGGAGAGCAAGAGCTGTAACACTTGTACTGCTGATCCTGCTCTGCAAAGAGGTTTGGCTCTTTGTGAGAGCTGTAACACTTGTTTAATAAAACCTAACCTACTGCTGATCCTGTGGTCTGTCGCTTCATTCTTTGAACTGTTGAGACCAAGAGCCTGGAAATCTAGTATCAAAATCTGGTATTAATACTATGTGCAAAGCCTGAAAATTGTCAGCAGAAGTTTCAAGGACAAAGGCAAGAAAGAGCAGAGCAGGGTGGGTTCTATTGACAGTGAGGCTGAGGCTAAGGGTCCGACTGCCCTGGACAATCCAGCCCCCCTCCTTGCTGCCTCCTGTGTCACTGTGAGTGCTGCTGAATGTGACAGAACCCAGCATGACACACAGGCTGGGCATCTAAAAGCAATAAAATGTGGGCATGTGCAATTTCAAATTTTCTAGTAGCTGCTTTAAAACATGTGGAATGGACAGGTATAGTCAGTTTTAATAATATATCTTCTGTAACCCCAAATATCAAAATATTGTCTTTACACTTTTCATCAATATAAAAATATGAGTATCTTTGACATTTTTAGGCGGTACTAAGATTTCAAACCTAATGTGCATTTTCTTTTTATGGTGCATCTCAATTTGGGGCAGCATGGCACAAGTGCTCTGGAGCCATGTGGCCATCAGAACAGCCATCACAATTGGTGCCCTTCTGAAATGAGTTATTTGGGTCATCTTTGGACATCCATATACCCAGTCCCTGGTAACTGGAGCCCACTGGTGGAGCCCATCTCTGCAGAATCATGTGTAGTTTGCAGGATGTTTCATATAAACTCTCTTTGTCTTTGCATCCACAGGTAAGGAGTCCTGTGATGATGAGGAAGAATAGGCAATGATTATAGCTTTGCAAATGGGAAGATAGGCCAGGAGCATTCATATTACTCACCCAAGTCATGCATTTAGGAGGTGGTAGAGTCAGTTGTCCCCAATGCAACACAGGTCCTCACCGACGTCGTCTGCCCTTTTGCCATCTGGGAACTGAGCAATAGCAGTAGGTGACCTCTAACTGCCCTTCCAGGGCCAACACCACACGATGGTTTGCACCATCTTTGGCCCAAATGGCACATGTGCAAGCATGCTGTTTGGCAGTGAGTCTTCCATGCTTACAACAGCTGTGAGTTTGGGCTCTCTGCATTTCCATAGCTTCAGTGTTTGGCTAGAGGAATGATTAATGATAAAAGCAGAAAACAAATGGTCTGAAATCCAGATACCTCAGCCAAGTCTCATATGGCGGAGTCCCAGTAGTTATAAATAATAAAATAATGACATTCTCCTCTGTGATCCAATATGGTGTGAGAGCAAAGTAAGTTGCTTCTCCTTCGGGAGTTCCAGCTATATGTTTCATTGTTTTACTTCTTTTCAACGTGCTTTTCTCAGTTGCTTCAACACGATGAGCTGTATTCCTGTCAGTTTTATCTCAGCATTCAGCATCTAACACATTCCTCAACTCATTCACAGATACATTTAATTTGCTTTTCCAATTGCTGCAAAAGCTCAGAATACAGTTGGAACTTAATTGCTCTCAACCCCAAATTCTGATGACAAAATAGTGTGAGTGTCTTTGGACACTTAAGTTCTGTGCCCCTGAGCCCTAAAAATGGATCTTTGGAAAGCAAATGTGGAAATGACACAGCTTAGACTGAGGGTACAGTCAGATGGATGGCTTCATCTTTCACTTTAGTTTGGTTTAAATAATTGGTCAGACACACTAATTTATTTTAAAAAGGCACTAATTTTCCTCTGAGTGCCAAGGGCAGCAAGCATTTAACCACTCATTCACTGGTACAACCACATCGGTTAAATGCTCCATGTCCCAAGCCGCCCAACTTGTGCTAGGTCACGTGGAGTTCTTGTCTTTAAGGAGTGCTTATCACTCAGGATGGGGGACAACAAAACAAATGCGGTTTGGACCTTGATGTGTACCAGCGCAGCTGAGGGGAGTGAACCAGAGTGGAATTGGTGGGGAATGAGGAAAATATAGCATAAGAGAAGACACAGAAACGATATATGGGATTGGGAGGACTGACTGAGCTGATGGCTGCAGCCAGCACCAAAGCACAAAATCAGCCTTATTTTATAGTATCTGTACAGGGTTGTCCAGGGGGAAGTAGCATAGACAATATGGGAAAATGGTACACACAAAAGACATAATTTTGGTCTTATAGTATAATTGGAAAATGTAAATGACTTTAATAAAGACAAATCATCTTGCCAATGGCTTCTCCTCAACTTTGTTAACGTATGACAAGAAGCATGAAGGGAAAGATCAGGAGGATCTCAGCGTAGTTGACAAAACAAAGGAAGAACCATGTGACTTAGTGGTTTCTACTCAACTTCGTTAACATGTTACAAGAATAAGAAGGCAAAGAGCACAAGGATCTCTGCATGGTTAACTAGACAAAGAAAGAGCTATAGTAGCTTTTGGCAGAGGGAGCATGAAGAAAGGAATATGGCTGTTTTGAGAACGGAGGAGAAACAGTTGGGGGTTCATTCCCTGAATGTTCCCCAGGCCGTGGGGGCCTTGCGTCCTCATGGCCTGCTCTCCACAGGACCTAACACCCTAAGAGTAAAAGTAACAAAAGAGTGGAAGATCGAAGCTGAGGCTGGCAGCGCTTTGCACATGAGGATCCACTTTCAGAAAGGTGTAACATTTCATTCTTGTAGCTCTTTGCCAGGTGAGGTAGATGTGGCTGGAAGCTCAGGGCAGTTCCACAGACTGGGACTCACATCACCATGCAAGCTGCTGCCTCTCCCGTCTCTGTCCCCTCTTGCGGCTTCCCTCACACTTGTCACTGGCTCTTCCAGACTCACTTCACAGAGAAAGCCGAGGCTTGCTATCCAGTTCCCGCCCGAATGCCCTCAGCGAGGTCTGGCCCTGCACCCCCTCCCTTGCTCTCATCTAATTCTAGAAGCTGAGAGATGACCGAGGAACTAGATATCTAACTGTATTTAATTTTAACTAAGAGAAATTTAAATAGCCACACAAGGCTGGTGGCTGCATCTCTCTTTTCCCACCTGCAATGTGGGGCAAATGCCTGGCCTGAGCCTCTGCCATCAAACAGCTGTGGACACACAGAGGAGACAGTTTTGGGTCACAATTCCAAAAATTTGTAAATGTTTTTGTAAGAACCTGATGGTAGGGTCAATACATCCCTTTATCCATGTTAATTTTTATATTTTTTGCTCTATGTGCTGGTCTCTCCTGTACTCTGGAGTAACCTAAGCAGGAGCAGTACCCTAGGCATGCCAACTTCAGGACTCAGTAAAGCCTTTGGCAGCAAAAATATATTCATGGATAAATTCAGGTAAGACCATTTTTATTGTATACCTAAGTTCAAGGGCTTATGTCAGAGCCAGGGACTTGACGGAAAAGGCAGACCCAGAGCCCATGATCAGACAACCTGTGATCTAGTCTCACACTGAACATGGGACTGGATTTAATAAAATTGGGCCTCCACACCCGGAAGGAACCGGCGTGTTTGGGGGTGGGGTGGGGCAGAGAGGCCGTTCCAGCTGGAGTTGGCCCAGCCATGTTTTGGGAACTTTCCACCTGGCAGCTAGGCTCGCAGAGGGAACAGAGCAGGCCTCTGTGTGGTGTACAGGAGCAAAACTGGATTATTGCAGCTTCCCAGGGAGATGGGCGGTGAGAGGGCAGAGGCCAGAGAAGCAGCTCATCGAGGACTCCACGGGCAGGTGCAGAGTTTTGTCCTGAGAGGGACAGGAAGCCATGGAGCATTGCAGGCCGGAGAATGAGAGCCAGGTTTGTGTCCCGAGAGGCCACGTTACCTGCAAAGTGGAATATAGCTGGAGGGCGGAGGCGCGAGCAAATGGGGGCACATGGGGGCCGTGGAGTGACCCATGGAAGAAAAGTCCTTGGACTGGGACAGTGGCTGTGACGATGGAGAAAAGTGGGTGAGCTGGACAGGTGCTCAGCAGGAAGGCACAGGGAACCGAGGCGCTCGGACTGGAGGTGGTGGCCAGAGGGCCTTCCTGTGGGTCAGTGCCACCCACACCCACAGCAGAGGGCAGGGGTCATCTGGGGCTGCTGGTGACTATGCACAGCGGTGAGTGTGCACAGCGGGCAGTGCTGTGCAGTGGACCAGGGATCGCTGTACCCGTAGGCACTGTGTGCATGTGGCACGGCTGCTGTCACCAGCATGGGGCTGGGGCTGACACAGACACTGACGGTCTCACAGTTCTGAGGCAGGAAGTCTGAGGTCAAGGTGTGGACAGCTCAGTATGCAGAGAGGGGTCCAGCCTTGAAGGGAGACACACAGCTTCCTTGAGGCAGAAGGAGTGGCCACAGCAAAGACCGGGCTGTGCGACTAACGTGGGTGCATCTGAGAAGTGGGAGCGCATGGGGGCATGGGGGACACGGGAGCATTAGGAGCGGAGGCTGAAGACCTGAAGGCCGCCATGTGCCCGGCTGAGGGTTAGGACTTGGGTCCTAAAAGAAGCGACTTTTAATGGTTCTCTGCTGTGTAGACGATAAAGCTCTTAGGGATCCAGCGTCACCTTTGCATCCAGCAGAGTCTCAGTAAATGCCACTGATGCACTTGGCAGAATTCAGTTGGCTGCCTCTGCTCATCCTGACCTTGTCCTGTGTGGACAGCTTTATTCTGTGTCATATAAATATGGACTTTTTCACTAGCAATGAATCCCAGAAAAACCTTTGGATTTAGGATTTGTTGAGTCTCACTCAGGTATAAACGTTATTGAAAACCTCATAGATCACAGAAAGAAAGGGAAATGCTAAGGGGGTTATTCTTTCCAAACAATGACATCTTTTTCTCCGGAAGTAAAAACTATGCTTGCTCATTCTGTGAATTATGTGCAAAAGCACACAGGTTTAAAGATAAAATAAATCTAACCCTACCATGCAGAGATAATGGTCACTTTTGTTTGCAGGTTCCACTTTGTAAAGGTAACAAAAAAGAGGAAGAATTTGCTGAGGCTGAGGACAGTCCCCATGGCCCTGCGGGAAACGGGCTCACAGATACAGTCAGCAAGTGTGCAGGGCTCTGCTCGCTCTGTCCTCAGGAACTGGGTGGTAACATACTCGATGGAGAAAAGGAAACAAGGCTTTTAAAAAATCACATATATGATACTTATATGTATATACTTACCCTCATACTAATCTGAAATTATATATATTATGTATTAATATATGATATATTATATCATCATATATATTATATGTATTACATATAATATATTAATATATGTGTTATATATTACACATAATTATATATTATAATTAAAGTATATATAATCTATGAATATTAGTGGGAGGGTTCATACAATTATGTTGCACTGCTTGCATTTCTTTTTTTTATTAAATCACAGCTGTGTACATTAATGCAGTCATGGGGTACAATGTGCTGAGTTCATATACCATTTGAAATATTTTCATCAAAGTGGTTAACATAGCCTTCATGGCATTTTCTTAGTTATTGTGTTAAGACATTTATATCCTACACCTAGTAAATTTCACAGATACTCTTGTAAGATGCACCGTGGTGCATCTGTGGCCCCACCAATTACCCTCCCTCCACCCATCCTCCCTTTTCCCCTCCCCTCCCAATCCCCTTTTGCCATATTCTTGGGCTATAATTGGGTTATAGCTTTCATATGAAAGCTACAAATTAGTTTCATAGTAGGACTGAGTACACTGGATATTTTTTCTTCCATTCTTGAGATACTTTGCTAAGAAGAATACATTCCAGCTCTATCCATGTAAACATGAAAGAGGTAAAGTCTCCATCTTTCTTTAAGGCTGCATAATATTCCATGGTGTACATATACTACAAATAATTTATCCATTCATGGGTTGATGGGCACTTGGGCTTCTTCCATGACTTAGCAATTATGAACTGGGCTGCAATAAACACTCTGGTACAAGTATCTTTTTATAATGTGATTTTTGGTCTTCTGGATATATACCTAGTACAGGAATTGTAGGATCGAATGGCAGGTCTATTTTTTGTTCTCTAAGTGTTCTCCAAACATCTTTCAAAAGGAATGTATTAGTTTGCATTCCCACCAGCAGTGTAGAAGTATTCCCTTTTCTCCACATTCACACCAACATCTCTGGTTTTGGGATTTTGTGATATGGTCTAATCTTACTGGAGTTAGATGGTATCTCAAAGTAGTTTATGTCTGTAGGCCTTGCGCCTGTCTTCTTCAGAGAAGTTTCTCTTCAGGTCACTTGCCCACCCTTAGATGGTATCACTTGTTCTTTTCTTGCTAATACATTTGAGTTGTCTTTGGATTCTGGTTATTAAACCTTTGTCAGAGACATAACCTGCAAAATATCTTCTCCCATTCTGAGAGCTATCTGCTTGCTTTATTTACTGTGTTCTTGGCTGTGCAGAAGCTTTTTAGTTTCATCAGATCCCAGTAGTATTATTTTTGATGCTGCTTCAATTGCCCAGGGGGGTCCTCCTCATAAAATATTTGCCCAGGCCGATTTCTTCAAGAGTTTTCCCTGCACTTTCATCTAGTATTTTTATAGTTTCATGTCTTTAGTATAAATCTTTAATCCAGTGAGAGTCTATCTTAGTTAATGGTGAAAGGTGTGGGTCTAGTTTCAGTCTTCTACAGGTCACCAGCCAGGTCATCCAGCATCATTTGTTAAATAGAGAATCTTTTCCCCACTCAATGTTTTTAATTGGCTTGTCGAAGATCAAATAACAGTAAGTAGCTGGGTTCATCTCATGGTTCTTTATTCTGTTCCATACATCTACCTCTCTGTTTTTATGCCAGTACCATGCTGTTTTGATCACTATGGATTTATAGTATAATCTGAGGTCTGGTAGCGTGATTCCTCCTGCTTTGTTTTTATTTCTGAGTAATGTCTTGGCTATTCAAGGTTTTTTCTGATTTCATAAAAAACAGGGTATTATTTTTTTCCAGATCTTTAAAGTATGACAGTGGAGCTTTAATAGGGATTGCCTTTTAAAATTGTATATTGCTTTGGGTAGTATGGACATTTTAACAATGTTGATTCTTCCCAGCCATGACCATGGTATGCTTTTCCATTTGTTAACATCGTCAGCTATTTCTTTTCTTAGAGTTTCATAGTTCTCTTTATAGAGATCTTTCACATCCTTTGTTAGGTAAACTCCCACATATTTCATTTTCTTTGGCACTACTGTGAACAGAATAGAGTCCTTGACTGTTTTTCAGCTTGACTACTATTGGTATATATAAAGGCTACCAATTTATGAGTGTTGATTTTGCAATCTGAGATGCTGCTGTATTCCTTGATTAATTCTAAGAGTTTTGTAGTCGAATCCCTGGTGTTTTCCAGATATACAATGATATCATCTGTGAAGAGTGAAAGTTTGATCTCTTCTGACCCTATATGGATACCCTTGATAACCTTTCTTCCCTAATTGTGATGGCTAAAACTTCCATTACAATATTAAAGAGCAGTAGAGACAATGGGCAACCTTGCCTGGTTCCTGATCTGAGTGGAAATGATTTCAATTTAACT
>CAUYQS010052828.1:0-24066 GCA_963574585.1 Otolemur crassicaudatus | reverse complement strand
TCAGCTATTTCTTTCCTTAGAGTTTCATAGTTCTCTTTATAGAGATCTTTCACATCTTTTGTTAGGTAAACTCCTAAATATTTCATCTTCTTTGGCACTACTGTGAACGGAATAGAGTCCTTGACTGCTTTTTCAGCTTGGCTGCTGTTGCTGTATATAAAGGCTACAGATTTATGAGTGTTGATTTTGTAACCTGAGACGCTGCTATATTCCTTGATCACTTCTAGGAGTTTTGTAGTAATTGCCCAGCTATTTTCATTTTTTGGTTGTGGTTGTCATTGTTTGCCAGGCCCGGGCTGGATTCGAACCCACCAGCTCTGGTGTATGTGGCTGGTGCCCTAGCTGCTGAGCTACAGGTGCTGAGCCAATATTTATTAATTTAAAATAATATATCTATTACATGTTAATATAATTTTATGAAAATGTAGATATGCTTCCCCAAGCAAAAACATTTAGTGAAAATTTTTGCAATGCCTTTAAAAGCAGACATCCATATTCTCAGCTGTTTCTGCATTTAATCTGTTATGATATGTTTTGATTTGAAGTATATGAAGTCTGGTTTCATTCAGATGTATAGCTGGAAAAGGGAAAGAATGTTTTAATAAATTTTCCAGATAATTGTGGATATCCTTTGATATCACAGCAGAACTCAACAATGGTATGTTCTTAAAGATTAGTTATACTGTAGAATTTTACCTATGGCTGCTTTTAACATTCATACATTGGTTATTTAGAAAATATTAGTTCATTGAGTTATATAGATCTCTCACATGTTGACACATTTCTTTACATAATATCGAACCATCAGATTTGTAGATATTGTCATGGATCTCACCTGAAAAGTATACACTGGAAAGCTCTCAAACTCATAGCGAGAACTTTTCCAAAACTCTTTTTGATTAAAAGTTCAAACTTTATCGTGAGCAACAAATGCTCTGAGTTATTTTCCTTGAATTGACAGGCTTATGCTGTTCATTTTCAAGAAAATACGCTACATACTCCAGTCTGGATAACCATAAGTTGACCGTCAGCTGTTTTTTTCAGGTAAACATTGCTCTCCATGATATATGTGGCTAGATTATCTTGCAACTTGACCAATTGCGCGAGTGCTTTTCTTTGTGACAACCATCAGCCATTTTGGTACATGGCAGAAGGACTTTACAGACTTCCCATTTTGTCACATAAAAGAATAAAAAGACATGTACTCAAACTTTTACTGCGTCAGTAAGTACATTGTTATGTGAGACCGACATTTATTTTGACTGGGAGTGTGTGCTAGTGAAGGGTATAGTGAGTGCTGGGACAGTCTGCCGCCACGGCCAGCAGTTTTACCCAGTCACTCTTACACCATCAGTGCAAATGGCAAAAATAACAGCTTAGTGTCATGATGGACGTAATTCTGACTTTGTGGACCCCCTAAAAGGGCTTCAGGGACCCTTTAGGTTCTGAAGACCACATTTCAAGAACTGCTGTTCTAGACCACGTTTTTGACTTTGTCTTACAAACTTTTATTGGATTTTTTACTCCTGCTTTTGTGTTTTTAAATTCTTAGAGATTTTTCTTTCTTTTGGGGGTAGCTTTCAAGTCTCACATATGATATGATTGATTTATGCCTTCTTATTTCTCTAAAGCTGTTAATTGTAGTTTTTTCAGGAATTTCCTTTCCTTCTTGCCTCTGTATCATTTCTCTGGTTCTAATCCTGCCTCCTGTGTTGGAGGCTCTTCTCAGTGTCTGATTCTTGGTGTGTTTTTGAGATAAGATGCCAAAATGCTGGTTGGAAGTGCTCTGTGCACAGGTGACTCATGGGCTCTGTTATAGTGAGGTTGGCTAGGAAGCCATTTCTTTGGATGAAGAACACTGAAATAATGATACCTTTGAGTTTGTCATAGGCTAGTTTATTTCAAAGAGGAATCATCCAGTCTTCTGCCTGACACATACAACTCTTAGAGCCAGAAGGAGAAAAGGGAGTTGGCCATTTCATGGGTCAGGATGGTAATTTTCATAGACTCCTCTCTTTTTTCAGAGAGGCATCTTATGACATTCTTTGGTTTTGTTTAGTGTCTCTGGATATTTCTAGAGCAGCGGTTCTCAACCTGTGGGTCGCGACCCCTTTTATTAACTGTATTAAAGGGTTGTGGCAGTAGGAAGGTCAAGAATCACTGTTCTAGAGGATAAACCTACTTTCTCTTGCATGTTTGGAAGAAAATTGTTACCTGGTTGGGCAGGGATTAGGGAAGGTACCTGGGGGATCTAACTACTCTTCTTAAAGACTTTTTAAACCAGTCTGTCTGTTTTCTTTTCCAGTTGCACCGCTGCCTCAGAGGCACCTGCTGCCTCTAATTCTCTTGCCTTTCCGAGGTTCTTCACACACAGCAGCTTGCTTCTTGAAGGCTGGCCCAGGGCAGGCTTAGCAGGCTACAGAGCACTGGGACCTAAGTCAGTGTCACTCATCGACACTTGCGACTTCCAAAATAGTGTTGACATCACTTCTTATTCTTTTCTTTTCTCTTGGTCCTTTTGGACTGATGCAATGAACAAAGTTCTTTATTTCTTGTTAGCAGTGTGGTGAGCACTCCAAGGTGGTCCCTAATTATACCTCTTCCTAGTACTCATGCCCTTGTGCGATTCTTTTGCCTTGAGTATGGTAGGACCTGATTTGTGACTTCTTTCTAACCAATAGAATATGGCAAAGATGACAGACTATTACTTCCATGATACATTACCTAATGCTGTAACATTAGCCTTGCAAGGGAACTCTTGCCCTTGCTGGATTTGATGAAGCCAGCAATCATGGGGGAGCAGCAAATGGCAAGGAGCTGAGGGCAGTCTTCCCCTAACGGCCAGCGAGGATCCAAGGCTGGCCTCCAGCTGACAGCCAGGAATAAGCCAGTCCAGTGGGTCGCAGGGAACTGAAGTATGCCAACAACCACATGAGACTGGAAAAGCTCGATTCTTCTAGCCTCACTGGCACCTTTTTTGTAGCTTTCAGATGAGATCTTGAAGCAAGAACACAGTCAAACCCAGGCTCTTAGAAGTGGAGATGATAAATGTGTATTGTTTTAAGCTGCTAAGTTTGTGGTATGGTATGTGTTATGCACCAATAGATAACTAACACAGGTGGGATTCGAGCTGCTGTGTGGAATTGGAAGTTCAGTCCTTGTGCTGGTAGCCGTGTGTGGTGGGCATACCCAGCCCCAGTGGGACATTCAGCAGGAACTCTGGGTCAGGATTCTGTTGTCTGAAGCCTTCATTGACATTTTCTCCTGGAGACTACAGAATTCACAGTATTGGGCAAGAGGGGCCTCGTGGGGTCAGGGAGGGACTCTTCCCAACAAGGGGTTGGTTGTTCTTCCTTCACTGAAGGCTTGCTGAGTTCTGGAAATCGTTGTGCCCAACCCATGGACTATTTATGCATCCCCAGTTGTCATGCCTCAAGGGGTGCGCAGGCCCAGCTATCATGGGGATATCCTATCCCCAGCTGGCCATTAGGGGAAGACTGCCCTCATCCCTATCATGAGGGATGCTTTGCAAAATTGAATTTGAAGTACCAGAGTTTAAATGCCAGCTGTGATAAGAAAGAACTATTGTTATACCAGGAGCATCTAGCCTGGGACGGGGGGAAACATGGTGCTGTGGCAGGTGCCCTGGGCTGGGATCCTGGGCTGGGCTGTTCTTCTGTGTTTTGTGTTGGCCAGCTAGGGCACCCTGCGTGGGCCATTTAGCTGTTTTGCTCTCAGTTTCCTCACCACCATCCAAGCGTTGACTGAACATGTAATGCATGTATGATGCGTGCTAGGCCCCATGCTGGGTGCCAGGACTATAGAGATTAAAACAAAACAAAACAAAACAACTTTTGCTTTCAAGGAGCTTGGTTTGAGGAGGGGATGGGGGTCCCCCAAACTGGTGGGTCCAGAACAGCAGAGCTTATCAGCTGGGGCCTGCAGATACATTTGGTTTGGTTTATCCAGTGTTTTAAATTATTGGAATTAGTTACTGGTATTGAACAACTGGGAGATTTTACCTAAACATTTCAGTTTTGATTTCTCTAGAAATAGATTTGGCCACAGTCACCAGGCGCTACCCTCTTTAAATAGGCAGGGACCCATGTCGCTATTAAGAGAGAAGATGAGGGAAGAGCTGGCAGAACTGTGCCTCAAGGAAACGGGCCATGAGCAGTCAGTGCCCAGTGCTGGCTGTGTGGGTGTGAGATGCACCCTGGGGTGGGCCCAGGAGCTGCTGTTGCTCAGGCTGTGAGCATTTTAGATAGGGGGCCAGGGAGAGATGGAAGGTGAAGGGCATGTTATGTGTCTTGATCACTGTGCCTTTTCCACTTCTTAGGGTTGTTGTAGAGAGCAGAGGGGCCAGCCAACGCCCATGGAAGCCTGCAAAGCATTTGCAGCATGTAGGCCATTGGCTCATCAGGTTTTGAGGGCCAGACACTACCCTGGTGAACAGCTCTGCACTGAAAGCCCTCTCCTGTGCACAGAGCCCAAGAGCAGGGGTCATGTGTGAGTATGACTAGAATGTGGTTATAGAAATGGCTGTTGAGTCTGGCTGGCTGGAATCTCCCTCTTCCTCCTCCTCTGCCACCACCATTGCTGCCATCATGGAGCCCCCAGGCTCTGGTCATTCTGTGGGGACTGCCTCTGCATGGAGGTTCCTGTCAAAAAAGACTTTTAGGAATGGCATCCCCATGGGCTTGGCTGATGAGCACCCCCACCCAACCCTGCCTGAGGCGGCTCTCGGGAGGGCTGGGGAGTCTGGCCACTTATCTCACACCATTAGGCTTATGGCAGTGCTGCTAGCAGACAAAGGCTCGAAGGGGATTAGGGGTAATTACCAGGCTGGCTCTTTATTCCCAAGGTTTAATGGGCCCAGCCACTGTAATTGTACCTGCTGGTGTGGGGCTGCTCCCTCCCATCCAAAGGCTGCCCGGCTGGGGTGTGGGTACTATAGGGCAGGTCCTGTGGCACGTCTACCTGCCTGCCTGTTGCTGGGTGGCAATTAGAGTCTCCAGTGGCCTTGGGTGGGTTCAGTGTGGCATGGCAGCCTGGCAAGGATGGACAGTAGAGCTCATCATGGAGAAAATAGGGAGCCAACTATGTGCTAAGGACCTTCTGATGGCGACATAGGGGCCTCCCACCTCGTCAGGGTCTGAGTGCTCAAGGAATCCCCACCTCATTGTAGGGGTTAGCTCTGGCCTGTGGGGCCTATGGGTGTGTTAAGAAGGGGTGGGTATTCTGGGGGCAGGTGGTAGGGGGTTCTTTCCCTGCCTTGTGAGGGGTGGGTGGGGCTTGGGCTCTGGGTGGTTTTATGTGGATAGGGGAGTACCAGCCTGGGTACTCTAGGGGGGCTCTGGCCACGGCACAGGTGGAGGACTCCAGGTTCCTGCACTGGCACTCACCCCAGAGCCCCAGAGGAAGTCTCTCCTAGGGAATCCCTGCACCATCCCTCTCCTGCTGAGGAATCTCCTGTGAGCAAGGCTCAAGGAAAGTTCAGCAGAGGGCATTTCAAAATTCAAAGTATGCATCCTTTTAATCCTTTCAGGGAGCCTGTAAGGTGATATTGATGGTGATGTTTTTATTTCTTAGAATTATTTTTCCAGTCATTCACGTGAACTCAGAGCAGCATATCAGTTTTCCACCTTAAGTAAGAGGATTAAAAACGTTGCATAATGTAGGGCCTGAGTTGAGTGCCCCAGTGTCTTGTCACATCATGTAATTGGGAGTAATTGCCTGTGTGGGGTTTGAGAAAGACACTCGATGGGGTGGTGGGGGTGGCCAGGCCTCATGTGAGCCCTTATTACCCTGGGAGGGCAGATCGAGCCAGGCAAGTGGGCTGCACAGAGGGAGTGGCATATCCACCCTCCCTTACGTGGGCTTGAGCATCTCAGCCTGGGTGTCATCTGAGGGGAACATGGGCTGCTTTGAGGGTACTGTAGGTGTGCGTGGGGGAACGGGAGAAGGTCCGCTCTACTCCCTGGCTGCCCCTCTTCACTTTGGGGGCAGGAGTGTGCAGGGCCTTGTATCTGACCCCAGCTCCTCAGTCTCTGAGCTGACAACTACAGTAGCATTGGTCAGAGATCAGGTCCTCTCCTGGGAGGGAGCTGAGGGCTCACCTTCCATGGCTTGTCCCATGTAGCATTTTTTGATTTCAAAGCCTGGATCTGTGCTATCCAGTGGCCTTACACAGTTGTAAAAACACAGCCCCCACCCTGGGGCCTGGGTCACGCATATGAGTGGGGGACCCTGGTGGGGGAGGGAGCCCCTCGGTGCTCCAAGAACTGACTGAGTCACATGGACATGAAGACGATTTTGCCTGCTCTGTTGGGCACCGTTGTGGCCCCCAGATAAGCTGCTCCAGCGCCTTTCTCCTGCGTGGGCACCGTCCCACCACGCATGTCACCCGCTTCCCACACATTTTGATGTGTCTTTTCTGGGGTGAGGGTTGGAGGTAGGAGAACGGAAAGGAATCTGATGGCTCCTCAGGAGTTCCTGGTTGAGGGGTTTGTGGCAGCTCCCAGGGAGGAGGATGGGAAGGGAACAAGCAGATGAAGTCCAGTGATGAGTGTGTAACGTTTCCTGGGAATTTGCCCACGATGCTCCAGGACCCTCGTGAAGGCAAAGGGCACCTTGATTTGCTCTCCTCAAACCATTCTCAGTCTTTCTCTGTCCTCTGTCCTTTCTCTTCCCCTGTTCTCATGCAAGGGAAGAAGAGATGAGAGTCCTATCCCAGCTGTGACCCTTCTGTCCACCTCAGACTCATTTGCAGTTGAGGTTCCTGGGCTCAAGACTCCAGATGGAAGTCCCTGGATACCTGACATGTGGGTGTGGCTGACCAGGGGCCAAAGGCCACTTATGGGCCATCCTATCTGAGTCCCTTGCTGAAGACAAGCTAAAATAGAGGGTGTCTATGTGTATTAGCAGGAGGCCTTGGGTCCCCTCAGTCTGTTGGCTGGTGTCAGCCATATTTCTAGACCTGAGATCATGTTTTTTTTCTGGGACCAAGATGGTTGGGGAAGAAAGGAGGAGCCTTGGTTTCCAAAGCCCTGCGTTAGATAACTCCCAGCTAGATTCCAAAGTCTTCTAAGTTCTTGGAAATCTCCTTTGTGTTTTAACCCCCAAATTGGAAGACCCTTCAGGGAATGAAATTTCAAAAAGTGTGAGCTGAGAATTTTCTGAAGAAGAAAACGTCAGGACTGTTTTTAGTAAGGATTTACTTTTACAAGTAGATTGAAATAAAAAATCCAATTAGAAATTGAGATTCTGCTTAAGAAAGCTGCTTCAGTTAATAAAGGGAGGAGGACTACAGCCTTGCCCTCTGTTCTCCACCTCCGTTGGTGGCTCCTGAGGTGCTCCCATGCAACTTTAGGGCTCCTTTCCTGAGCCAGGTCCCCTCTGGGTGGAGGTGTGATTAGGATCATGAGTTCTAAAATCAGACTGTCTGGGTTAAATTCCTGTGTCTGCCATTCACCAGCTGTGTGACTTTGGGCTGCTTTTAAAATCTGTGTCCTTTTGCTCATCTGCAAAATGGGCATAATAAGACTATCTGCTTTGCAGGTTTGTTGTGAGGATTAAATTGGTATTTAATATGATAACTTGCACACCTGTTAAAAAACATTGTACGCATATCAATAGGAAACTCTTGAGCCTCCCAAACTCTCTAGCATCCAAAAGAATCTATTCTAATGATAAGGTTGAAGATAGATGTCAGGAGAGAGGTCTTTGACATGGAGAGAGGTTACCCTCCTTCAAACTCTTGGGGTTACCTCCAGGTCAGACCAGCCCTGGTCTTGTGGGTAATGACCTTGTTTGCAGGTGAGTCACGGTGAGGACCAGCCTCTTTCCCCAACTCTGTCCTAGCACTGACGTTCAGCAGGATTAATCGGGGTGTTGAGTTGTGTCATTCTTCTGCCTCTGCCTGGGGCAGGAGGGGTGACTAGCTCTCAGTCTGGGCTGTGGCACAGCTCCTATAAGGAGAGAGGGGTGGTGGCCCAGCCAGGAGACCAGTTTAGAGTAGGTGTGGATTGACAGGACAGGAGGACAGGGTTTGAGAGTCTTTCCTAAGGAGAGACCCTTGCTCCCTCTCCCACCCCTGCAGAGCAACTGAGCAATTATGATAAAGTGCATGACCCTTTGTTCAGGCCCCTGCCCACTGGGTCTTCATGATACCTGGGGCAGTTCTTTCATCCCTGTAGCACAGATGGAGTAGCTGAGACCACAGTTGAAGCTGTTTGTGTGGCTGATTTAGGGCCAGAACCCGAGGTCTCCTGGCCATGCTCTGAAGTCTTGGCAGGTGAGGTCTTGACTGCCCTCTTCCCCTGGGCACTGTTCTTAGAGCCAGCCTGATAGTCAAGGTGTGATGGGGCACATGCTCTCTGAAGGACCGTCTAGAGCAGCAGTTCTCACCCTGTGGGTCTTCCTCAGGTTAGCCTCACAAGGGGTCATGGTGGGCACAGCCTGAGAGAGTTTCATTGCTACCTTCCTAGTGGGAAAGCGCCTGTCTGCCCCTACTGGGCTGGGGAGCCATTCTGGTTCTGAGCCTGTTGCTTGGTAAATACTCAGAATTTTATTGAATATGTGAAGGGTGTTTGGAGTTATTTCTCAAACATGAGTAAACTGTCCAATGTACATAGAACTTGAATCATGACCTACATTGCATAACTGGTAGAGCTGCGTGTTCTACGGTAGTGTGAAATGATTGACACCAGGGTAGAAAATAAAGATGACAGAGTACTGTCAGCTGAGGCGTCAGTACTCCCACTTGTGGTGGGACCTTCCACCACTACATCCAATTGACCTGTACTAGCCCTGGAAGACCTTGCCCACCTCTCCTGTGTAGGGTAGCATCTTGGCTTTCTTGATTGCCCTATTTCAGGGAGGAAATCTTGACTTAGAAAATTGGCTAGCCTTCCAGAGTATTCTTCATTGCAACTGCTCTCTTCCCTTGGGCACTGTTCTTGGTGCCAGCCTGATAGTCAAGGTGTGATGGGGCACGTGCTCTCTGAAGGACCTTCTAGAGCAATGGTTCTCAACCTGTGGGTTGCGACCCCATTGTAACAATGAAAATACATCATGGCATTAGGAAGGTTGAGAACCACTGTTCTAGAGCAAAGGGTTAGTGGCCTCAGCTCTGTAGCTTTCCACATGTTGATTCAATGGTTTGCTGTGGGGGCTTCTGGGATACCTGTTTCCTGCAGCACAAAAGCAAGCGGCTTAGCTTCTTTGGGCCCTGGGCTACTTGTAGACTTGTTTTACATGTGGACCTGGGTTGTGGGCCAAAGCTCTGTTCTGTGGAGCTCAGGGGTCTTCCCTAGCAATGCCTTTGTTCAACTGGTAGAGTTTTTCAGAGGGAGGAAACCATAGGCTGACTTCTTCTGGTAGGTAAACTTAGCACTAGGTGTTTGGCTGATTTCTAGAATTAGTATTGGGACTGCAAGGGCAGCATGTATCCCTCAGATACTATGATGTGCCAAGACCCCATGCTAGATGCAGGATCGGGGGCTCAGGCAGCCAGGGGGGAGTTGAGGTGTGCCTCGTTGGTTATGCCATGTGCACTGCCTCCTGCCAGTGGCATTTTCCCAGGGCAGAGCCCTGCACTGTGCCAGTTCCTGTCCTGCTTGACAGGCTACAACATAAGGCTCATGGAGCCAGCCCCCAAGGTCATGGGGACAGGGGGGACAGTTTACCTCATACTAGGCTGATGCTCAAGGTATCAACTCATCAAAACCAGATTTGGTTTTATTGTGGAGAAATGTCAAAATTGAGTAAGATTTCAAAACAATTATTTCACAGATATTTCAAAATTGGAAGACCCAAAGCCCTATCCTGTCAACCTATCCTGGCCTGGGCTAGGCCAGGGTGCTCTGTGGCTCCTCACCTGTCCTCTCTCCCCAGCCTCTTGCTACAGCTTTGTGGGATTAAGTTCCAGGTATGAAATCTTGCCTGATCTTGGGCAGGGATCATTGGCTGTGCATAGCAACGTGTCCTGAGAAAGGGCCCAGGGCATATCTGCCCCAGATAGCATCCTCTTACAGCACTGGGACACTGGCCTCAGACACCAGTCCCTGCCTGGCTGAGTGATGATGGGGAGGTTCTTTTCTCTGCAGGTCTTGGTCTCCCTACCTGAATAGTAGAGGTGATGGTGGGTTATACTGGAAAGCCCCAGCTGGGCTGTGGGTCTAGCTCTCCTGTGATAGCTCTGCTCCCATCCCCACACAGTTTCTCTTCCTAGAGTGCACTGGCTGAACTGGAGCAAACCCAGCCCACTGGGCAGCCTGCCTTCCTCGTCCTCTAGCACACAGAATTCCTCCTTCCTTTTAACTCCCTTGACCCATCCACTGGGCACACGTCCTGCCTTGGGTGTAATCTCTCTCTGTTGTCCCTGTTGAGATTAGGAGCCCAGCTATTTTCCTGCTCATCTCTCCCTCACTGCCCTGGCCATGGTATGTGGATGTTTCTGGAAACCACAGACATGAAAACAACTCCACAGCATCATAGTGGTATATGTGGGTGGGGTTGAGGGGGGGAATATCCCATGATCCTGTATTTTTCCTTGCGTTTGAACAACTTTCGTTGGGAATTGGCATTGAGTGCATTTTGGGAATCTTCACTGTGCTCTGGCACTTGTGTGGTCTTTTCCACTTGAGGGCTGCCTTGCCATAGCTGTCCTCTATCCTGATGTGTTCTGGGACTCAGGTGAAGGACAGGAATGGGGCCATCGAGGGCCTGCTGCATAGATTCCTATTGTACCCCCTGCTCTCAGCCCTTCCTGGAGGCAGGTTGGGGTGGGTCTGAAGGGACTGGGGCAGCTCAGCCAATGCTATGATTTTAGCTGCTGGCTGGGTCCACGCGTGTGCAGATGTGACCTCTTTTTTCCCATTCTGGAAATGGGCCCCAGGAAGCCACCACTTGCCACTTCTGTTGGGCGGGTGGGAGGTAGCTTGCCCTGCAGATACTGTGAAGTCTGCAGGTTTCACTCGGTTGGGATTTGTCACCTGGCAAACAGTCAAGTATCTGCCATGCCTGGCCGTGTCAGCTGCAGCCTCCATGGCCAATCCGCATGATGAAGTATCCAGTCAAGTTTTGGCAATTCCGAAGGTGTGGCAATCTTGGTTCTTGCAAGGGGCCAGTGGGGAGCATTGCGACAGAGGCCCTTGTGCTGGGCCTGCAGGACGCCTAGGAGGGAGGCGGAGGGTGGAGGGCAGCCTTGACAGTTGACATCTGTGTCAACAGTGCCCAGTGACACACGGGGGAGGACGAGCCTGCACTTGGCAGGCCAACAATGGGCTGATTGACAAAATGAACTTTCCCCTCAAAGGCCTGCCACTGCCAGGGGAGCTAGGCTGGTGGGGGTCTGCCTGCTATCCCCTCGGGGTTCCCCTGTCAGGCTCAGAGCAGGGGGGAGGGGTGAGCCTTGGCTCCTGAGGGTCCTCTGGGAACCTGCTGTGGGGTGAGGAGTGGCCTGGCAGCATCTTTGTGTGCAGGAACAAAGCCCTAGTGGCCTAGTGGGGGTGGCTGGGGCACAGGTGGATGAGATGTCCACACCACCTTTTACCCAGCATAAAGAAGGGCTTCTGGGGGTAGTGGGTTTGTTTGACCTCCTAGAAAACATGGCCCACTTTTAGGGGCTTGCTTAGCCACATTGCATCTCTGAGCTCAATTCATCAGTGGGGATGGAAATATTATTGGCC
The DNA here is from genome assembly GCA_963574585.1 of Otolemur crassicaudatus. Lineage (NCBI taxonomy): Eukaryota > Metazoa > Chordata > Mammalia > Primates > Galagidae > Otolemur > Otolemur crassicaudatus. The sequence goes on along the minus strand of CAUYQS010052828.1, from coordinate 12,373 downwards.
CTTCTTCTTAGGCCCTGCCCTACCTCTTCTCCTGTACATATATACATGTGTATGTGTGTACACAGGTACATACCATGCAAACACATGCCACTTTGCTTGCTGAGGCTGTGAAACTTGTGTGGACTGGGAACTCAAACTACCCAAGGCCATGGTGCTGGGAGTCTCTTTCTAACTGTGGATGTTGAGTCCCAGTAGGCCTCAGGCGATGGGACCCTCCAACTGATTCTGCCAACAGGGAAGAATCTACTACTCTTCTACTTTTTTTTTTCCATGCTGTATCCTCAAATGAAATAAGTCTGAACAGATCTAAATTACTCAACAGGGCCCTTATAACAAGCCACTGCCTCTCTCAGTGTTACTATCTCAAGAGGGCAGTAGTGTCAGCTCAGCTTGGATCTCAGGATTGTCATGAGTTTCCAGAGAACATGAGGAGAAGGTCCTTTCAAAGCTGAGCAGGAGACTAGAATGATCTTCTAAAACCCCAATTTGTCTAGCTCAGTTTCTACTAAAAACATTTCAAGGCTCTGCTATGGTTTGGATATTTGACCCTCTAAACCTCATGTTGAAATTTGATCCCTGATGTTGGGTGTGGGGCCTAATGGGAAGAGTTTGGGTTGTGGGGGTGGATCCATCGTGAATGGCGTGGTGCTGTTCTCTCTGTAATGAGTAAGTTCTTGCTCTATGAATTCCCATGAGAGCTGGTTGTTAAGAAGAAATTGGCATCTCCACTCTTTTTCCTTTGCACATGCCAGCAGCTCTCCTCACCTTTCACTGTGGGACTATGAGTGGAAGATGCCCAGTCTTTCAACCAGTAGAATTGTAAGCCAAATGAACTTTTTCTTTTTCTTTACAAATTACCTAATCTCAGGTATTCCTTTATAGCAACACAAACAGACTAATAGAATTTCCTTCATTGGGTAACACTCAGTGGTTCTCAGCACAGAAAGCACAATGCTTATCAGAGTCCAGCCTCTGCTCATCTCAGTTCTTTGATGACACACGCTGCCCCTGCCTCCTTGTTTTGTGACTTCTCTTCACAAATGTGATATACACAGGCCTCGTAGTGGACTAGAACATGGAGCCTATTGGCTCCTTTGCTGGGAATGCCTTTCTTCTCATATGTATTCTAGTTTTCTTTCCACATACTTAACTCCTATTAATTCTCTAGTTCTTACAAAAGTTGTCCCTGTAGATATTTTCCACCTTGTTTTTTTATTTTTTATATATTATAAACATAATTGTTTTATAGATTGTGAGAAGATTCTGTTACACAATGATAGAATTCTTGTGACTCTATCTCAGTTGTTTGTTTTGTAATGTCTCATTTAATCAGGTGCCTGGTTATTTTTGCTTATATGCTGGTCATTAATGTTAAAAAAAGCTATTTTAGAAATAATTCTTTCAGAGAGGTTCTTTTTCATTTTCTTCTGCTGGGCTATGGGGTACTATCAGGTTAATTCAAATTTGAGATTCCTTAAACTCTCAGGTTATTTGAACACAAGGCCCCCAAGAAGGATAGTTTACTTCTGGTTAACCCTTCATCTTATGTGGGTGGACTTAAGATTTGACTTGTGTCCCTTCATCCTAGAAGCAACTATGGATCATGTTTATCTAGATCAGAAATTATACTCAGGGCAAAGGTAGATTCGAATTCTTGATTTTTTATGTCTTTCCTTTCTGTAGATTTTGGCCTGGTAATTCTTCCTTCATTATCTTATTAGCTTTTTGATTCTTTTGAGAGTACTGAAAGATATTTTATTCAGTGTTTTTTTTTCTTTTTTTTTATTGAATGGTAACTGTGTACATTGATGCACTTTGGGGGTACAGTGTGGTGTTTTCACACACAATCCAAGACACTTCCATCAAACTGGTTAACATAGCCTTCATGTAACTTTCTTAGTTATTGTGTTAAAACATTCATATTCTACTCATAGAGAGATTCACTTGTACCCTTGTAAGATGAACCACAGAAGTTAACCCTCGAATCCCTCTCCCTCCTCCTCCCCCCTCCCCGTATCCTTAGGTTGTTATTAGGTTATAGCTTTCATAAACAGCCATAGCTTGATTCTTTTTTTTTTTTTTTTTTAAGAGGCAGAATCTCACTTTGTCACCCTCAGTAGAGTGCTGTGTTGTCACAGCTCACAGAGACTTTCAACTCCTGGGCTTAGGCAATTCTCTTGCCTCAGCTTCCCTAGTAGCTGGGACTACAGTCGTCCACCACAATGCCCGGCTATTTTTTGTTCCAGTTTGGCCAGGGCTGTGTTTGAACCTGCCACCCTCGGTATATGGGGCTGGCATCCTACCCTCTGAGCCACAGGTACCGCCCTGCTTGATTATTCTTTTAACTCGTTACTATAGAAAATGAATTCCATGAGTTTTGGATCCATTGTTGCCATCTGGAAGTCTGCGGGTAATTTAATATTGACTGTTGTATGGATGTGTCTGTCTATCTTTTGTCTCCCTTGGCTTTTAAGATTGCTTGCTTGCTTTTTTTTTGTGAAGTTTCTCTATGTTATATCTACTTATGGGCTTAAAAAAAATCCTGGTTTAGACATTTTGTGCTTCCTGATAATTTTGACTTATTTCAGTATGAGCCAATTCTCAGACTTTTGTTTTTCCCTCAACTTTTCTAGTCTTTTTTCTAGAACTATGCTAAGTGGAATGACATTTCATAAAATGTAATGTTGAATGTGATGGACAAGTAAGCTATTTGTGACTGTAACAAATATAAAATAAAATTCAATTTTTGAGTTTTCCTAAATATAAACTCTTTCTAGGTATATTCAGTCTTTTACTGTTTTGAGCTCTGGTTAATTAAAACTATGCTCAATTTAGGTTCTAAATTGAAATTATTTCAAAGTTCTTGTGGGAGACTGCCGGAACAAATTCACTGAGGGAAAAAAAGACTAATTGTGCAGTGAGTATTATTGTCCCAACTATAAGTCACAGATATTCAAGTCTATATTGCTTACTTAATTCAAGAAGAAATTTAATTTTAGAAAAGGAACAAAAAGTCAGAGTCACAAAGAATTTTTATTATTTTTTTCAAGAGTTCATTTTCTTTTTCAAACTATCAATAAAATCAGGATTAAACTTCATGCCCCTTGCCTCTCTTAAATATATTGTGACCGTTGACTTTGTTAGAGTAAAAACATTTTCTTTGACAGTGCAATAAAATTGGATGTAGTCAAAAAAGTTGAGCAAGCAATGTTTTTAAGTATAGTGAATAATAATTTTTAAAATACAAACATTAAGATTAGAAAAGGCCTATACTCTAAAAAAGGAATTCTGTCAGAAAGTCTATTTAACACAATAATAACAACTGAACAGAAAAATACATCATGTCTGAGCTGTAACATGACCTGTGTAGCAGGAGAGATTAAATATGAGATTCTTAAATACATTTTCTCTAAAAGAAAGAAGGAAAAAGAGGGGTAGAGGGAGGGAGAGAGAGAAAAGGAAGGGAGGGACGGAAAGAAGAATGGAGGGAAAGAAAAGAAGGAAAGAAAAGAAGCAAAGAAAGGAAAGGAAAAGGAAAGAAAATTAAAAAAGACAAGAAAAGAAATGAGAAAACAAAAGAAAAGAGAGGAAATGTAGTAGGCACCCTTAACAAGGGTAGCCATGTGGGGAGCCTAGCATCTGCTAACCCACTGCTGTCCACCAGAGTTGTTAAAACTAATCAATCTGACATTAATCTTATACTTAACTAAAAAATACTTCAGTGATAGGAGATCCTATTTTATGCCTTTTTTTCCCTGAAGACATACTTTGTAAAATAAAATCCAATCTCAGTTCAGGTTCATTATGAAAACCTTTATAGAAAGAATGATTGGTGGAATCATATAAAGATTATATCCCAAGACCCTGAGTAATAGTCAAAAACAAACTTCATATTTGATATATGTGTTTGCTCAAATATAATTCAATTGTATCCAGTCTGTTTACAAGTAAAGAAGTAAAATGGGTGATAGATTACCTAAAATGCTTATGAACCAAGATACTTATTTGCACAATCACAAAATTATCATTTAACCTCTCTCAAATGCACTTATATTAATAACCCCATAAACTTGACATCTAAGCAGTTTTGTATAACGGGACCTGTCAATGCATATGGCTGCACTGAAGAGTGTTACCTGGGTCTTGATTCCCTCTTTCCATGTTATCCCATAAGAACGGAGAATACTTTGGCTGCTTCATGATAAAATACAAACTTTAATTTATTTGCCTTCAAAGTGGGAAGGTATCTGCCTTTGGGAATAGATAAATAACAAATTTGTTCAGACTTTTCAACACTGGTAGTTCTGAAAATGAACTCATATCCCCTCTTCCTACTGTATGGGAGGACTGGGATTTTAGGAAAGCCCAGCTATATATTTATCCAGATAAAGGAGAAATATGCTTTTGAGAGTATTCCTTCTTAGTCTGTTTCCTCATTATGTTTTTTCTTCCCCTTCTTTTTTTAAAAGTAAAGAACGTGGGGCAGCACCCGTGGCTCAGTGGGTAGGGTGCCAGCCCCATATATCGAGGGTGGGGGGTTCAAACATGGCTCCAGCCAAACTGCAATAAAACAAGGCCAGGCCTTGTGCTGGGTGCCTGTGGTCCCAGCTACTCAGGAGGCTGAGGCAAGAGAATCACCTAAGTCCAGGAGTTGGAGGTTGCTGTGAGCTGTGATGGCACAGCACTCTACTGAGGGCAACAAAGTGAGACTCTATCTCAAAAGAAAAAAAAAGTAAACAATAATAAAAAAATAAAAGTAAAGAATGTAGTGATGATTAAATATAAATGAATCTATCTTATTTAATCATTTAGTAAAGACCTATTCTAACTTAATTGAAATTATTGGACAGATTACAGCAATGTGAATATTAGTGACCTAATTAATCAGTATACATAGATAGAGATGCCATGTTATTTTCTGAAAAAAACAAACAAACAAACCAGTTTTTGAATAAAACTGTTATTATATAAGGGAAAACATATGTTCAAGCTATTATATTAATGTCTAAGTATATAAATAAAGCTAACTAGTCTACTGCTATCTTTTTCTTTTGACACAATTTATCAATTACTGAAATTAAAGAGGATTTCTGTAAAATTAATGAATCTTTTACCCCAATTTATCAGAATTAATGAAGATAATTATCATTTCAATGAGCACAGAAATTTTACCTTCTATTCACATGTATATATTTATTTCTATACCTGTATTATATTTATTTTTTTAAGTGTACACTCCGTTCATGTTAACAGCTATAATGTTGAAAGTTTCCAACATTCTATGATGCCTTGTAATCACCTGATAGGTCTATGATTATGGACAAAACACATGTTATGAAATAATTATATATGTGCCACAAACCATCATTGGATACCAATGATTTTTTTTGTTTGTTTTTGATAATTTTAAAAGCACCCTGATTTTACTTTGGAGAACTCTTTTCACTTAGATTAAGTCCTATGGGAGTTCAAAGCAAACATTCTACTATTCTCAGCCAAAATGTAGTCAAACCAAGATAGGTTGATTCCAGGATTTGTCCTTAGAATTTGAATTTGACCAACTGCCTTTGACTAAGCAGTTTCTCAACTTATACAGCATAATATGAAAATATTTTCTTTTCAGGTCTTGAAAGTTGAAAGTCTTGTGAAAAATGATTGGTTTCTCTTCTTTTTATTTAATTTCAAAATAGTAAGGGGGTACAAATGTTTTTGTAATACAATTAGCTTTTGTAATGCTTCAATTGGGGCTATTAGGGTGCCCATCCCCCAAATAGTGTTCATTGCAACCGTTAGGTAGGTTTTGCCCCTGCCTCCCGCCTTCGTGATTTCCAATGGCTTTTCCTGCTCTCTGTGGCCATGTGAGGTCATCAATTAGGTCCAAATTGTTAGAGAATGTGTGTGGTGTTTGTTTTTCCATTACTGAGTTACTTTACTTAGGATAATGGCCTCCAGTTACAACCAAATTGTTGCAGAAGAGATTAATTCATTCCTTTTTATGTCTGAATGGCACTTCATGGTACACATATACCACATTTTGTTCATCCATTCATGAATTGGTGGACATTTAAGATGATTCTACATCTTTGCGATTGTAAATTGCATTGCAATAAGCATTCAAATGCAGGTATCTTTTTGATAAAATGACTTCCTTTCCAATGAAGAAAGTCTATATTTACTTATTGGAAGAATCCCCACACTATTTACTCATTTCCAATGATGCAAGTGTATATTTACTTATTTGAAGAATCCCTACACTATTTTACATAGAGGTTGCACTAATTTGAAGTCTCACCAACAGTGTATAAGTGTTCCTTTTTCTGCATCCAGGCCAGCATCTATTGTTTTTGACTTAAATACTGACCATTCAGACAGGGAAAAGGTGATATTTCATTATGGTTTTAATTTGCATTCTCCTATGTTTAGTGATGTTGAGAACTTTTTCATATGTTTATTGGCCATTACTTTCTTTTGAAAAACTTCTGTTCATATTTTGCCCACTTTTTAATGGCTGCTGTTTTCTTGGTGATTTGTTTGAGTTGTGTCTTCTAGATACCAGACATTTATCAGATACATGGTTTGCAAATATTTCTTTGGGCTCATTCTACAAATTATCTGTTCACTGTGTTGATTATTTCTTTTACTGTGAAGAAACTCTTTAATTTAATCTTGTTTATTTTTTGTTGGTGAGGTATTTTACTTTGGGGTCTTGGTCATAAATTGTTTGCCGGGGCTTACGTTTTGAAGAGATTTTCCATTTCTTTCTAAAATTTATATTGTTTCATGACTTACATTGAAGTATTTTATCCTTCTGGAATTTATTTTTATATGTGGTGAATTTTAGGGGCTCTGTTTCATTCTTCTACATGTGTCTATCCAGGTTTTCCATGACTGTTTATTGAATAAGGCTTCCTTTCCACGGTGCCTGTTGTTGTCTGCTGTGCTAAAGATCACTTGGTTGTAGGGAGATGGTTTTATATCTGGGCTCTCTGTTCTGTTTCATGTGCATATTTCTCTAGTTTTATACCAGTATCATGCAGTTTTAGTACTATAGCTTTGTAGTATAATTTGAAGTCTGATGCCTCCATATTTGCTTTATTTGCTTAAGATTTCTTTGGCTCTTTGGGGTTTCTTATTGCTAAAAACTAAGGATAAAATTATTTTTTCTAGATCTGTAAAATAGCAAATTGGTATTTTGATGGTTATTGCAGTGAATTTGTAAATCACTTTTGGCAGTATGGACATTTTAAAATATATTTTAAATTTAAGAATATTAGGGGGTACACTTTTTAATTATATTGATTGTATCAATTCATGTTGTTTGTTTATGTTATATATAATTTCTCTCATTAGTGTTTCGTAGTTCTTGTGGAGGTCTTTCACCTCCTCAATTATATATTTTCGTAAGTATTTTATTTTCTTCATAGTTATTGTGAATTATATTAAGGTCTTGATTGACTCTCAATTTCACTTTTATTAATACATAGAAATGCTACTGATTTGTGTCCATTGATTTTGTAGCCAAAAAATTTTCTGAATTTATTTATTACTTCTAGGAGTCTTTTCAAAGGAGACTTTGGGATCTTCTATATACGTGATCATATTGTCAAATTAAAGTTTGATTTCATCTTTCCCAGTGTGGATACACGTTGTTTCTTTCTCTTGCCTGTTTGTTCTGGAAAGGACTCCTAGAACTGTGTTGAACTATGTGATGACAGTGGTCACCTCATCTTGTTGTAGTTTGTAGGGGGGATTCATTTAGTTTTCATCATTCAGTATGATGCCAACTATGTGTTTGGTGCTTCTATAATTCTGAGATATGTTCTTTGTATGCCTGGTTTGTTCAGGGTCTTTTCATGAAAGGGTGTTAGATTTTGTGAAATGCTTTTTCTGCATCTATTATCATATGATCTTTGTTTTTGCTTCTATTTAAAAATGGAGTTCTGTTGGATTTCTGAGAAATAGGGAGCAAGGAAGAAAAGATTTTTACTTCAAACTTTTAAAAAAAATTACAATATTGTCTTTGACTTGAATTAAATTCTTCATTTATGAAATCAATCAATCTTCACCAACTTCTTCACGCTGGGGGTAAAAGAATCACATAAGTTGTTTTTTGTTTGTTTGTTTGTTTGTTTTCAGTTTTTGGCCGGGTCTGGGTTTGAACTTGCCACCTCAGGTATATGGGGCTGGTGCCCTACTCTTTTGAGCCACAGGCACCACCCCATAAGTTGTTGTTTTTGGTTTTTATTCTAATAGTTTTTATTAAGAGAAATTGTAAAGAAATAGAATTAGCATTTTCAGAGTTGTATTATTTGATCATTTGTTTCCTATCTTTATGAGTGACACAGTGATTCAAAGTTTATATTCTTCCTAAATCTAATTAGATATTTTAAATACTGTTTTTTATATCCTAACTTAAAATAGATGAAACATGGAGACTTGGATTCAAGTAATCTTACACTAAGTCCAGTATTAATGTATGGTGGTAATGAAAAATCCCATTTTTTACTTAATTTTTAAAAAATATCTTAGACTAGGGCATTGAGAAAAATGTATGTTTAGTGCAGTTTCATGTCTTTACAACTTGAATTTCAAAGATACTCATTCTCTATATAACCAATACTCAACTATTGGTTATAGAGGCAAGGTACAGTTTGGGTGTATTATGACTGGTATGTTGGCAGGTGTTCCAGGAGTAGACTACAAACATTATAATGCTTTGTGCTCTTGAAAGTGTTCTTGAGAAAAAAGTTTTCAGCTTAAATACATTACACATAATGGAATTTAGAGAGGAAAAGAACTAGGTGAAACATAGCCCAGTGAGCATAGATAGGTAAAGGAAAAGACCTTCCACAAAATTCAAACCATATTGTTATTTAATTAGGAAGATCCTTCTAGAATCTAACACTGACATTTGCTGATGATAGATTTTTTTTCTGTAAAATTACTTATAAATAACATGATAGCACTTGGCCTGTAGTAGATTTGTTGTCATATGTGATATAAGCAGTTGTGCAAATATTTGACCCATAACTAGTTTCCTACAGAACTTGATGTATCAACAAATCAGGGAAGTTTTTTTTCTGATGTGACAAGTTCTGAGAAGGCAATTTGGTAAAATAAAATCTCTGGACAAATCCTCCAAAGCATTTCCAATTACTTAGTATGTCATTGATGGATTTTTATTTCACTCTTGAAATCAGTAGTGTACACAGTTTGAGCCAACAGATATCCCACTCCTTACTTTGAATGTGTCAGCAGTTAAATTGAAGAATATTTATTTTACTGCTTGATGAATCAAAGAATAAACAATTAATCACAGATATTACTTTCCCTCTTCTATCCCTTGATGGATGGTCCTGCATACATTGTGTCATTGATTGATATTTATTTCACTTCTGTAAATAGAGATGCATAAAAATTTAGGTGCACATACATGGGCCTCACCCTCTTGATGCATAAAAATGTGATTGCTGCAGAGCTGGGAGATAATGGACTGCAGTACTTTAGGACCTACGTGACTCCCAGTTAGTTTCTTACCAAGATTCATTAGCACAAGTGACTAGGGAACTTCAATGGAAATGAATTGAAGAACTTTTATTTCTGTCATACCACTAAGCTTTTTAGGGCCTTAGGGCTGGCGCTTGGTGGTATTTGTATTATATTCCCAGTGTCATTTCCTGCCACGACAGTTTACTCAATCAATAAATAAACTGTTCATAAGAGTGAAGATTACGAATGTTAACTGCTATTGGTCCATTTATTCATCCATCCATTCATTGTTTGATTCATTGCTTAAAATGTAAGGTTTATGTAGCTGTCTAAAATGCCTCTTTTCGTTAAGAACTCAGAGCCTTCCAGCCTTTTATATGCCTGCGAGTCTCTTAGCACCATTATTTCAATTCAAATGTAATGTTTTAATTATTATTTTATTTGTCTTTCTGCACTTTTTGCAATAATTGATCCTGCTGATGACTCTATTCTTGAAATTGTCATCTTTTTACATTAAAGGCATCTCTTTTTGGATTTATATTTTTCATTTGAGCTCTATTTTTGGAAATCTTTTTAACTGAACTTCATCTACAACTTGTATGTCTTAAACAACTTTTTTTTCCCAGTCTTAGACAACCTATTTCATTCTCTATATTCTATAAAAAATAGCTTCTCTGAAATCAAAATGTATTGATTTCACAGACTTTGTTAACGTATTTCCCTAAATTTGTCACCTATAAGATCAAGTTTTAGCAAAGTTTGCAAAACTCCTCGTATTATGGCCTCCATCAGCATTTCCAAGACCATCTCCTTCCAGTCTGACACACAAGCCTTACCCAGAGTACTTTAGACAAAAGTTATGGTATAATTTGTGGTTCCCCAATTGTGTTATGGTTTCTGAGATCTTTTGACATATCATTTCCCTCTGTTAGGAAGCTATTTCCTCTTTTTTTTTTACCCCCCACCCCATTTGAAGGTCTATAAGCCAAAGCTGACTTAGCTCTAATTATACCTCCTCTGTGAAGGTTGTCCTTAACTCCTTTGGCAGACTGGGTATTATTTCTTTGTCAGGCTCTTAAAATTTTTTGAAAAACACTTTTTCTTATGAAGTGGCACTTTTTAATTACTGTATTTGTATAAACATATTATGCATAGATTCTACAAGCATTTTTTCACATTCGATTACACTATAACACTCTTTTATTGCAGTATCTATGTAAACGTATTCCCTTCCATTATTAAAATGGGTTATTGCAAAGTAGTGAGCAAATTCTACCTTCATATCACAGAAGCTTAGTGCCTTACATATAATTGACACTTAAAAATACTTAAGGAGTGAAATTCAAGACAGGAAACTAAAAGATGTAGAGGCACAGGTAATAATGTATCAATTTCTTCTTTGAGTTAATTATTTAAAAGCATATGTTTTATAAGCAAATATTTACATGATGTCTAAAAATAGGCCTTTTTATAAATTATTGTTTGTTAAATCAATAAGAATGAGTCTTTTTAAGGGGAGTAGGTATATTTTAAAAAATAATAAATGGATGAGTATGTTAAAAGATTTATTGATATGAATAAAAGAAACTTAATTTGAAATTTGATAAAGAGAGAAAACTATCAAAAGAAAAATAGGCATAGCAGAATGAATGTAGTATAAACCACCTAGTAATTTCAATAGAAAAACAGCACATAAGATGCTTAGGTATAACAATCTCATTATCAAAGATCTTCCTACAGATATCCAGCATGTGTCACTTGTAAACAAAGTAAGCAGAGGAACACATACATTAATATTCATAAGTATCTTGTTCTTCCTAGGAGCTCCAGTTTCCTAAAATTAACAAATCTAATAAAATATTGATTGACCAACCACGCAAGAAATTTCTTTTCTTTAAAGAATAAGAAGTAAAAATAGGAATTGGTACCTTGAAACTAGCATTGACAAACAGGAAAAAGTAGTTACTATTGAGAAACCTGGAGAGAGTGATCAAATTATCTTAGCATTGGCTGGGCTACGTGGCCATAATCCTAACACCCTGGGAGGCTGAGTTGTGTGGGTTGCTTGAGCTCAAGGGTTCGAGGCCAGCTTGACCAAGAGTGTGATCCTGTCCCTACTAAAAATAGAAAAAACTATCTGGGTGTCATGGTGGGTGCTTGTAGTCCCAGATACTCAGAAGACTGAGGCAAGAAGATTGTGTGAGCCCAGGAGTTTGAGTTTGCTGTGAGCTATGATGCCACAGCACTCAACTCAGGGCAACAGAGTGAGACTCTGTCTGAAAAAATAAATCTTAGCATTGTATTAGTTATAAAATTATATTTTTTACAACAGAGATGTTCTAATGAAATGATAATCACAATATAGTAAAATACCTTGAGATAAAAGAGGACAATTCCATGTAAGTCAATAAAATATTTCAGGTGATTCAAGGTTGTAATAAGTCAAAACTGCACAAGATATTACAACCAATTATATAAAAGGAATAAGTATAATATGGTGTTATAAAAAAAAGAAGTAAAGGAGAGGAAAGAAAACAATCTATGTCAAATCTTTATATACTTGGAGAGCTCAGATTTAAAAGAATTTGTAAAATAAGACTACCCTTTAGCCATCACTATCTAGTAAACTGACTGTCTATAATACTTTCTTCCTGGATATCTGAAAATTAAATTATTTGTAGTTCTGGGAATATGTAACATAGATTTCAATCATGACCATCAAAATACATTGAAGAAAAGTGTATAGTCACCTAAACAGTTGTTTATAGGGTCTTTGCTACACTGTATATTCAGAGGATGAATTTGTTAATTTATTTTTTGTGTGTGTGTATGTACCAGGTGAGGACATAACAATAAAAGCAAATAGACAATTTTCAGAATGGGA
>CAUYQS010052825.1:0-27993 GCA_963574585.1 Otolemur crassicaudatus | reverse complement strand
TCCCACTCCATTTCTCCCCTTCATCCTGGGCTATAGTTGTGTTCTATCTTTCATAAGAAAGTGTGAGTAAGTATAAGTAGGTTTCATCTCATTTTATCTTTGAAAAATCTATTTAAAACAGATGCCTGTTAACCAGGTATCAGACCCAAAGTCCTCTATTCTCTATGTTTTACCCTTGTTGTTGCTCTTTGGAGAGGGAGTCAGCTTTAGGACTAGGGCTAGTTTGGAAGTCTGCTCAATACCCCTGAACCCAGGGCTTCTCCTGCCGTCCGACTTGGAGCTGCCTTCCTCTGGTGGCAGGACCTAACCACTACCGCCCTGCTCAGTCACCTCCCCTGAGCTTGCTACTCTGTGTGCTTGGTGACAGCTGAAAGACTATCACTGTTTATTTGGATTCTCATTCTTCTTCTCTTGACATGGGTGGTGTGTTGGCTCCTATGTTCTGGATGTGAAGGCAGAATTTTGTGGACTGATGATGCCATTTCTACACTTTATGTTTTTTTATTAAATCAGTAAAAATAATAGCAAATTTCCTAGACCACAATATATTATTGATTTTAAAATAATCTTTGGTATAGAATCTTTGCATTAAGTATACATAATAATTTTATTATAAGCCTGCACTAATGCACATTTATCCATTAAAAAAGTCGCCATGGCTATTTCCGTAATTGTAGTCTGTGTCTAAGCCTTCTTTCATAATCCACACTATTAATCTGAGGAGAATGCATTGTTTGGAAGATTACCAGAACATGTTCTTAGCTTAAAACATGAAGCTAAGATTGATTCGTGCTGTACTAACACTCTGAGATGTAAGATGGTATGTGATCACCTTCTGTAACAACCGTATCACAAGTTGGAACGGAGACATTAAGTTTCCATTTGGGGGGACAGTCATCAGAGCCCTACATCTGCCAGGCTTTTCCCTTTTGAGATTAAAACTCTAGTATATGGGTGATGGAGAAAATTTCAAATTAACATTAAAATGAGACAATCTGATAGGTTGGCCCGATCCTTATCTGGTGTGGTAACCATTTCAGTTTCCCCAGGACTGAAGGCTTCCCATGACCTGGGATTTCAGTGCTAAAGTAGAGAATGTGTCATTGAAGAGTAACCTTTTCCTCTATGTTGGGCCTTTTCTAGAAATGAGGTGTAATGGTTTAACTAGGGTTCAAGTTCAACATTGTTTCTGTGAAATTTACATCATATTTGAAAATTATATCTTAAACTGTTTTATCAAAACATTTGTGGAATACATTATAGTAGTGTATGACATATATACTGATAATTTTTATAATACAGTTGAGTGTTGCTTAACGATGGGGACATGTTCTGAAAGGTGCATCATAGGTGATGCCCTCATCATGTGAATGTCATAGAGTGTGCTTAGCAGAAACCTGGATTGTATGGTCAGCTGCACACCTGGGCTGTCTGGTATATTGTTTCTAGCCTACAAGCTACAGCATTTTACTGTACTTAATATAATAGGCAAGTGCAACACAATGGTAAGTTTTTGTGCCTCTAAATCTAACTAAACATAGAAAAGGTATCGTAGAAATATGGCATTAAAAGATAAAAAATAATACACATATAGAAGACAGCTCTATTTTAATCTAATGGGACCACTGTTGTACTGTATTTCAGTATTACCTCTAAATTATGAATAAACAAAAAAATTCCATAACATTCCAAGAAACTTAAAAATCTAGCTCTAAAAGTAGAACTCAATTCTTACCTTGTCTTCCTCCTTCCTAGTTTCCTTTGTTCTTTCTTCCTTTCTTCTTTTCTTCTAAGTTGTCTGTATGTGAAATTTGTTACTCATACGATAACTTTAGGGTAGAAGAACCTCCTTCCCAGCTGTAGATAGTGAGCAGGGAGATTCCTTGACTTAATGATTTATTTTCATTACAATACTACATTAAGTTTACGGTTATGTCAGGAGTGCATTGTATTTTCTAGGTATGGTTGGGCCGAGCATTCTGACGAAGCAAGAATAAAAATATATCATCTTAAATAGAAGTCAATTCTTGATCTGAATCACCTGTGACGTGGTTGCTGGTATACAAAGTGTTCGTATTTTTAAGTATTTATTTCTGACCTATGAGGATTTAATAGAATCCGAAATAGAAATACAGACGTCTCAGGTGAATGTTGATGTGGAAAGATGATCTGTTTGGATTTTTAAATCCAAGATGTTTGGACTTTAAATGTAAGCTAAAGAGATACATTCAATGGAATCAATTCAAGTCTAAAAGTCACCTAATCCGTGACTCATCCAATTGAAAAACAGATATTTAATGTTTGAAGTACCATTATACAGAGGGCAGAAACTGTAAGTGTGAAGTGATAAATTATCACCAAAAACCTATTTAATATGATGCATAGATTAAAAAAGAGAATATTATCTCTTCCCTGGAAGTGCCATCATGTCCCTTCTCAGTCACTGTAACTCCCAAGGATAACCATCGTCCTAATTTCTAACAGCATTGACTAGCATTTGTTAACATCATTGATTAGCATTTGATAATAATCTAATCACATATACATAATCACAAGTATAAATATATGTACTCTATACATAAGTATTCTTAATTGTTAAAAAATTTTAGTTATTATGGGTACATAACAGTTATATATCTTCATAAGAGGCATGTGATTTTTTGAGACAGGCATGTAATGTGAATTAATGAAATCAGGGTAAGTGAGGTATCTATTACCTTAGGCATTTAACATTTCTTTGTGTGAGGAACATTACAATTCCAACCTTTTGAAAAGGTTAGGAAAGACATGTAATATTTGAGTCAGGCAAACACAAATGGAATTCTTCTTCTGTTTTTTTTTTTTTTTTTTTTTTGAGACAGAGTCTCACTCTGTTACCCCAGGCTAGAGTGCCATAGCATTAGCCTAACACACAGCAACCTCAAACTCCTGGGTTTAACTGCTCCTCCTGCCTCAGGCTCCCAAGTAGCATGGACTACAGGATCCTGTCACAATGCATGGATGATTTTTTTTATTTTTAGTAGAGATGGAGTTTCATTCTCACTCAGGCTGGTCTTGAACTCCTGACCGTGAGTGATCCTCTCACTTTGGCCTCCTGAAGTGTTGGGATTACAGGTGTGAGCCACCATGCTGGGACTAGGAATGCAAATCTTGACTGAACTTTGATAAGGTGCTTAATCCCTCTGGGCTTCAGCTCCTGTACCTGTAAAATGGAAATAATGATACTCTTCTCAACAAGAGTATTATTTAGTGAGATAGTATGGGTAAAATGCCTAGGAGATAGTAGAGGTGAACAACAGTTGGTCTATTCATCTCCCCTCTTTCACCTTTCCATGTTTTCTCTATAAATGTATAGTGGACAAAACAAAGGGATTATTCTACAAGCAAACGGAAGAGTTTGTCAAGGGAGATAGGTGTATTACTCAAAGGAACACAATATTCTTTGCTAAAATATTTAAGGAACTGTAGTTTTATTTTTGTTTTTTCTTTAAAGTGTAGCAAATTAAATATGGTAAAGTTTCCCTGATACAATGTTGGGAAGACTTCTGGTTTTACTAAATGTCAAAGGAAATGTCAAGTGACACGTAACTTAGGGTGACTGCAGGAAGTTCTGGAGTCAGGAGATGGAATGCAGAACCCGCCTCTCCCAGGTGCTTTCTTTCCCCTTTCCCTCCTACTTGGCTAATGAGGGATTCTCAGACTTTATTTTAGGAGTATTTGCATATAACCTATGCACAAATCCTCCTTTATACTTTAAATCATCTCTAGATTACTTATGATGACTAACACAATATAAACACTACACGGGCATTACCATCCAGTCTCTAGTTTGTGCACATAGTGACGTGTGTAATATTCATGGGTGATGTTTTCCATTTCTGCCACATCAACTGTAATGTCACCTTTTCCATTTATGACTGAGTTATCTGGGCCCTTTCTCTTCTGTTCTTGGTGAATTTGACAAGACGTCTGTTGATTTTATTTATCTTTGCAAAGAACCAACATTCTGCTTCATTAATCTTGTGTGTGTGTGTGTGTGTGTGTGTGTGTGTGTTTTAGTCCTCCTCCCCCCCATTTAGTGCCACTCTGATCTTTGCTAATCCTTTTCTTCTGCTGGATTTGGGCTTGGTTTGTTCTTCTTTTCCTAATCCCTTGAGGTGTGACATTAGGTTGTTAATTTGTAATCATTCTGTCTTTTTGATGGAGGCATTGAAGACTATACATTTTCCCCTGAGGAATACTTTTTCTGTGCCCCCAAAGTTATGATAGGTTGTGTCACCTTTTTTTGTGGAGCTCAAAGAATTTTTTGATTTCCACCTTAATTTCATTCTTGATGCAATAAGTTTTCAGCGGCAGGTTGTTTAATTTCCATGACTCTGGAGGTTTGAGTGTTTCTCTTACAATTGATTTCTAGTTTTATTCTGTTGTGATCTTGGGATTATGTCTTATTGAATAGCTCCCTTTACCATTAGATAATGACTCTCTTTGACTTTAATCTTTCTTAGATTGAAGTCAATTTTACCTGATGTGTGAATAGCTACAGCTGCTCTGTTTTGATTTCCCTTTGTGTGGAATATTTTATTCCCTCCTTTCATGTTTATTCTGCATGCATCCTTGTGATTCAGATGTGTTTTCCAGAGACAAAAGATATTTGGGCCAGCCTATGTCTTTTAAGAGGGGCATTCATTCAGTTCATGTTAATTGGTAGCAATGACATGTGAGACGTTAGTGTATTCATGCAGTTGGATGGTACCTTTTTGCTTTGTTTATCTCTTGTTCTATTGTTTTAGAAGAGTTGTGAGTTTTGGGGTTTTTTAGGTGATTTTATACTAGTGGATATATGTTTATGGTATAGTTATGAGTACTTCTTGAAGTACAGATCTGGCTGTGGCAAATTCCCTCAATGTTCGCTCATCTGATAAAGACTTAATTTCTTGTTAATTGTGAAATTTAGTTTTGCAGGATACAACATTCTAGGCTGGCCATTGTTCTGTTTATGCTGATTGAAGATGGGGCTCCACTTTCTGTTGGTCTTAGAGATGACCTATTTGCTGTGAATCTTCCTGATGTTTGATATCCAACTTGTATCTGTATGTGTGAGGAACTTTCCCTCAATAGTTTACTCAAATAAGATGTCCATTCTTTAAGCTATTTTTTCTTCTCTCTCAAAGATCCCTATAATTGAAATTTTAGTTTACTTCACAAAGTCCCATATCTCTCTAAATGATTGCTCAGAATTTTTTATACTCTTTTCTGCCTCTTTGAATGGCTGGGTTATCTCAAGACTTTTGTCTTCAAGCTCTAAGATTCTTTCTTCTACTTGGCTTACCCTATTATTAAAGCTTTCATCTATATTTTGAAATTCCCTAGCTTACACATATCTTTAAGTTCTATTATATCCTTTCTTATGTTATGTATCTCTACTGTGACTTTTTCACATTTTCACTGATTTCCTGATATACTTTCCTGGCTTCTTTTTGCTGGTTTTCAATATTCTTTTCAATTGCATTCATTTTATTTTCCATCAATATTCTGAATTCCATTCCTGTCATTTTGATAATTTTCTTGTGAGTGGAATCCACTACTGTATCCCCATGTGTTCCCTTTGCTGGGGGTTGAACTATTTTTTTTTTTTTTTGACATTTCCAGAGTTTTTTTTGCTGGTTCTTCTCATCGAGCCCCTCTTCTCCTAGCTCTGGGTTCAATTCAAGGACACTTATTCTTCTTTGTTGGAAACTCTCTCAAACAAATCCAAGAGTGATGAATGCTCAGGGCTGGGGATCCTGAGTGAAGAGTTGTACCTTGGGGATATTCTCCTGGCCTAGTAGAAGTGGTGGGGTCTCAGTAGTTGGGGTCCAGTAGTTGAGGTCCAGGCACTACTCTGAAATCTCAAGAGTGGAGTCATAAGCTTGGCAAGGTGCAGAGCTTTGAATTCAGGCATGGTAAAAACTTTAGAGTTGGCTTTTAGAATTTGGGGGACAGTGCCAACCACATGTGGAAATGTTCCACTAGCGGGAGATTGTGGATGCCCAGTTGTGCAGCCAGGGGTTTGTCTCAGTGGCCCCAGGGCCAGGGTGGGGGAGTGTGGCAGGGAAGGAGAAGAGTTTGCATGGAATAACGCCATCTATCTGGTCCTTAGGTCACTTCACTTGGAGGAAAACCTTGCACAGAATGTCCAATCTCTGAGGTGACATAAGTTCTCCCCACAATTCTGTGGTTGCTGCAAAGTGTAGGATTGTGGGGATGGGAAACTTCTAAGTAACTTGGTAGCCCACTGATCACCAAAGGAGTCTGGGAGGAAGGGAGAGATCCCCCTTACATCTTCCTGGGCTCCGAGCCTCTCTGGGTGTCATCCCTGCCAATCTTTCTCCCTTGCCTCCTTCCTTCTCTGCTTCACATTTTTCTTTCATGAGGTCCCTGGCAGACTCTGGATCTTCTTTCTCTGACTTGTACCTGAACTGTGTCTCCTTTCCCATTTCCTTTATGTCTTCCTTCCCTCTGAGATGGTCTGGGAAGCAAAGTCTCTATTCAGCCGGCTTTTGGATCTTTGATTTTTATTCTTTCTTCAAAAAGTGTTTTTCAGCATAATGTAGGTCTTTTCAACAACCTCCCTATCTTCCCAGTATGTCTATATATTAATTTAAACCACTGTCTAAGAAAATTGAAGATTTTCTAAGGGCATCTAAATGATCTTTCTGGCTTAGAATCTAAATAGACTGTAACTCCATTTCACTTTGTTGAAAAAGATTAGTCATCAAGGAACATTTTACTTGTCCCACACATAGATGGCGCTACTGACCCACCATCCCAGTGCCTGGGCTGAGTGTTGGTCATTGACTGTGGATGAACACCAGTATATCCATGTCTGGTCCCCAGATAGTTTCTATTTCTGGAGCTCTAGCTGGTATTTTGGGGTGGAGTGAAGTTTTTAACAAGGAGCTAGTGTTACTGTGTCCTAACATTTAGAAGTAGGAGTATATTGCTTGACTGGACTTTTCACATTTCAACTGATTGACTGGTATTGTGAGTGAAGACAAGGTAGCCTGGTTTGGAATCTTTTGCTTATTCAGTATTCCACAAACTTAATAATTTATGGGGTTCTGAGGGCTTCATTTCAGCTTCTTCAGCATATGTTTTCCTTTTCTTGAATGGAAGGGAAGGGACCAACATTTGTTGGCTACTTATTATATGTCAGTCACTGAGCTATTCATAAATGATTGTTTAATCCCTTCCTTTCTATGAAAGATGGAGTATTATCTTTATTTTACACAACAAAAGATGAAAGTTGGACATGTTACTGATCTCGTAAGTTACCAAATAATCATGATCTTATGGCTCTAGTCTAATCCTATGTGATCTAAGTGAAATGCTCCTTTTATATAAACACATTCTGGGAATAATAATGCTAACCTTGTTATAACCTCAGTTTTAACCCTATGCTAACATTATTCCCATAGGGAAAGGTAAATAATACCCCTTTGGAAGGAGAAAATACATACATAGCAAGAAGTTCTCTTAAAAGACTATTCTTGAGCTGAGTCACCATATTAACCAACCTTTTCTTTACTTTTGTATAGAACATACTGACTTGTATAAATGCAAATTTAGAAGTATACAAAATATACCCCCATCTGTTGCTTCATATTACTTAATGTAAACTTATTAACTAGAATTGTAACATTTAAAATTTATGAATAGATAGTCCCAATTGTATTAAGGATTCCACAAAGTTGAAAGCTTCAAAGTCTATAGGAATCATAGAAAAAAATACGTATTCTTTTTTGGGTGGAGAGAAGGAAGTTTATCTTAAATAAGTTACTTTGATGATTTGAAAAAATTAATACACACAGGTAGCTCAGTATTTCATTCATACTGACTGCTTTTGAACATGATCAGGACAACTGTCTTCAGAGACAGGAGGGAAAAATTTTCTTTCTGTTATTTTGAGTTTTGAAAACATCTTGATATCCTTGCAGGGTTCTCTCTCACATATTCAGTCTGATGTGATTGAATCAGATATACTTAATTTTGCCCTCTTAAGACTATGTTAGGAGGATTTCATGAGACATAATTATTTTTTATGTAAATTACCTAAATAAGAAAGGTGGTTTTTATTGTATTCTTCATTTGATATGCTATTCCTGAGAATCTATAGTTACATTATAAGGTTTTCTCAAATCTTTGCATTTAAATACTTGTCATAACTATTTGGTAAAGAAATCCAGTAACAGAATTTATAGGGACCCGTAAGGAAGGCAGTCCAACAGAGAGATCAGGGCAGAAGCGGGAATAGTGGCCAAAGGCTATGAAGGCACAGAGGTATAGTAGGCAAAGGCATATGAAGACTTCTGAAAGCTGATATCCTTCAGGAGGTAAATGATGAAGGCTGAGCCATCACCTTGAATCAGAAGCTCAATGGTAGAGATCAGATGCTCCTTTGAGAAGAAAGAAGTGGCTGACAATTGGCAGGTGGCTCTAGACCAAGCACTTGGCAGTAAGCACGACATCTGGAAATGGAATAGTAGATAAAGTCTTAGGCTTCAAATACAGAGAGAGGACGGTGATGGAGTGGGATTCTCAGTTAATGAGAGAACTGGATTTTAGGAAACTTGGTAATCAGTGAGAATACTGAAAAACATGCTCAGGTCAGACACCATGTCTCAAATCTGTCATCCAAGGTGGGAGGGTGTCTTGAGGCCGGAAGTTTGAGACAAGCCTGAGTAACATTTCATCAGTGGAACTTTAGCATATTTAATTTGCTAAAATTTAAGGAAAAAATAAAAATATAGTTCTTTAAATATTATTCTTTTATTTGTAGTGTCCTTGCTTGTTTTGGAATCGTGGTTATTAATGTTGACCTCCTAGAATTTTTTGGAATAATTTGAGAATAATTGATATTTCTTCTTTAAATGTTTGGTAGAATTCTGCAATGAAGCCATCAGATCCTTGGCAAATAGTGCAACCTAGTCATACATACCCTTGTATTAAACCAAAATAATAAAAATAGAGCAGAAATCAGAGGAAGTAGAACACAATTGATTTTACTTAGAACAAAAATTTCTCATGGGAACTTCTTTTTCTAAGCATCTAGAGCACGATTTTTAATGGAATCAATCAATGTAGATTTATAAAAATCTATTATATAAATAATACTTCATTTTAATTCATTTGATTATGATATAAGATTGAATTGCTGTGACACAAATTTGAATTTCGATAATTTTTAAATGAAAATACTGATATTTGAAAGAGTCTATTTTACTTAGAACAAAATAAAATTTGAATTTTTCGATAACTATTCATTAATATGGAGAAATTGCTATAAACTCAGAGAAGACCTAATCTTTCAAATCTGTCCAGATATTAGGAATAATATTCTAATGATAATTGTCCTAATATATAAATGCATAACATACAAGAGATAAAAACATAACTTCATAAATTCAATGACAGTTCCAGCTAAGATAACATTTAGAGATGATATGAGAATGGAAAACAAAGAATGTGAACTCAGATTACTAATTCCAATTCTGATACTAATTTATTTTCTTTTAGGACAGGTATATATTTTTCTAGTCAACTGGAAACTTCATCTACAAAATAAGAGATGAGACATCTTAACTTTCTATATTTATGTTTAAAACTCAGATCATTACTGAACAATAGGATATAAAGAATAATAATCAATCCTTAATTCATCTACTGTTGAATATAAGCTCTATTGTACTAGACAATGAATTAAGCTCTAGTACAGTAGAGTTTATATTCAAGTAAAGAAAAATAAATTTAGTCCAAGAGTCTGACAATACTTCATACTTCTTGAGAATTATCTTAATAACTATTTTTTCCTTTCCCCTTCACTCTTGACTTTTTGATTAAAGTGAATTTTGTGGCCAAGATCAGTTCTGAATTATATATTCTAATGGATAAAAAGGGCAAAAGAAATAATATTTTTGATTCTAGAAACCCTTCTCACTCACCGTTTTCCTTAGAACTGTTTGTTTAATATACCACATTATCTACTCTACTTCCTACCTGGGATTCTTTTAAAATTAATATTAAGGGTTTTGTGTATAAATATTTTAAAGAAAGCTGGAAAAGATATAACTATGAATATAGGGATTATAACTAAATATAACTAAAAATAGTAAAAATGTAAATAGTTACTTAAGATGCCTATATGAGTCAATGAGCTATTAGGAAAAATAAACTTTATAGTTGGAATTAGTAGGAAAGTATTTAATTTAGCCATTTCACAATGTGTAAATATATCAAAACATCATATTGTATACCTTAAATATATGTAATTTTTGTCAATTAATTTTTTTGGTTATATTATACTTGGTGATATAAATGTATGTTACATATATTATTTTGTATTCATTAACAACCTGAAATACTATTTTAATACTTTAAAATATATTGAAGAAAAAAGAAAAGATACTAAAAGTAAAAACAAAAACTGGAACCCATATTTATGATAAATATTGAAGCTTTTGGAAATGGGAAATGGATTTTATTCAGCTTCTGGAGACTGTTGGCTATAGCATATCCAAGAAGCTTCTTTTTCTTTAATTAAAAAATAAAAAAGTGAAAAGAAATTAGTAGTTTTAGGTGATTGTATCCTTGAATTCAGCACACATGGCAGAGTATAGAAAGTGATTCATATAAATAGGTCAGAAAAATATATGTCCTTATTGGATATATAACTAATCCAAACCATCATTAGGACTGATTATAATGAATGTCGAGAGAGCAATAAATATTAGAGTAAGTGACGCCTCTTATTGTCATGTTTCTGGTAAGCAGAATAAACAGAAACATTGTGTTTGAGTGTGTCTATGGCAAATGTTTATAATTTTAACAAATGCATGCAGCTTTCCCTAAATCCCTGTGAGAGAAACCACGTTTACTGTGCTGGGAAGTTTGCTCTTTTCAATTTCACGCACTAAGCAGACATGACAACTTAGCGAGGTTATCCTATAGTGACAGCACTTGCTGACAGCACCCCACTGTGCCAAAAGCTGTTGTTCATGCTCAGATCCTCAATTTCAGAAATGCAGCCTCTTATTCAGTCCTGAAACTAATTAAACCAGAAGCAGGCAGAGACTCAATTTTTTTGATCAAGGCTTGTGTAGTCATTTTGACATTACCTAGGGTTTTCCCCAACTGTGCCCAACACCCATCATTTTGTGTCTTTGTTTCTACGTCCATCATTTTATGGGCCATGGCCTTGCCTACCTTGTGAACAGTATCTTTTATTACTTCACAATAAGTAAATTTGCTCATCTTCCATACTGTGATGGTTAAGCCAGTTAGAGCATGATGTAGTGGAAATCTCAGCCAAGTAGGAGAAGATGGACTCATAGTACAAAGAGATCTAAATAACTGGAAAACTGTAAAACAGTCAGAAATTGTTATTTTACTGAACCAATCAAGTTGAACCACGTACGTTTGACTTTATTGTAATAGAATAATTGGGAAAGTAATTTTGGTTCCAGGAACTTCCTTTGATAGATAGTTTAGAAATTCAGCCATTATGAATTTTTATGTTAAAATTTTAGTTTTTCAACTTGAGTTATGTAACTATCTTAGTTTACTTTCAGATTGAATTGTTAAGGTGAATAGTTTTGATATGCGTGTGCCCCCAAAGTATATGTTTAGTGTAAAATCTGGAAATGTTTTTTTCTCTTTTCTACTTGAAAATAACTTGCAGATTCGATTGACATCCAATATAAAGTGACTTCTACAGTTTAGACACAAGTGAACTTCAGTTTTAACTTTGAAACGATTATCCATGTTTATGGAAAATGACTTGAAATGTAGAACTGCAATCATTGTCTGCATTCTCAGTCTCTGCCAGGCCTTAAATGCCTTTGTATTTAGAGAATTTTCCATGCCTTTGGCTTGCTAAGGTTCAAAATAATGTAAACTGGTACATTTCTGTTTGGTAGAATCTGTAGCCAGAAAGGCAATGATGATGAACGATATCAATATCATATTTTCATGGACTTTGCCTATGGCTTCCTGGAACGTAACGATGGCAAACAAGGAACAGGGAATAAGCGACTTTGAAATAATGGCCTGGCTTAGGGCTAATGCTCAAGGGAGAAGGTAATAAAGCAAAGTGACATATTTAAAATCAGAGTGCAATCTCAGCCTGATCTTTGGTGGTATTCAAAGTTGAAAGGCACAGTTTGATTTGTAGGTGCTTAGCAGGAAATGGACTTCTTTTAATTATGCTGGTTGCACTATTTTGGAACCAGGAGGAACTGAACTCAAGAAGTTTGAAATAAAACCTCAGCCATTAGCCAAAGGGACTGGGACAAGACCCATCTCCTAAAGGGGAGGAAGCTGGCTAGAGCCAGTCGTTGTTTTCAGGATCCTGGCCAAATTCACTGCAGCTGGAGGTGCTGCACGGGAGGTGTAGTGGAGTAAGTCTGGGAGGTGCACAGGGCTGAAACATACAGAATTTTCACAGATCATGGGAAACACAAACAAATGCTGGGTATGGGGAACACAAGGCTTTGATGATAGAACAGCCTGGAGCCTACTGTTGGGTCATTACTGGAAGCTGAAGAAGCAGGAATGAAGTCAAATGACATCTCCAGAACAAGTATTTTCAATGCAGCCGAGTGATTGGTTTTGTAATTTTTCTTTACACTAGTATGATTAGTTGACTGAATTAGTCTTTTACTTGAAGAGTGTTTGGAGCCAGTCCAGAGTCAATGGCATTTCTCCTTCTACGTGATCTGAAGCTCTCACAAATAGAATTCCAGGCTTCCTTCCTTTTAAATTTAAAGTTTTTAGAACTGTAGAGCAGAGTCTGCTTGATGTTAAGTAGACTTTTAGATATTTTAAATAATTTTTTAGTTTAGTGGAAAAAATTATAAATGTTTAGTTTTGTAAAGTAAAAATTCTGGAGCTGTTAAAGTATAAAATACATTGAGAAAAGTGTACACGTTGTCAGTATAGAGCTCAGTGAATCTTCACAAATTGAATGAGTCCAGATCAGGAAACAGAACATTGTAGTGTACAAAGAGTCCTCTTCTGGCTTTTAACTCCAAGAGAATAAGTGATGTGATCACTTATTAACAGATATGATCTGTGTACTCTTGAACTCCATGTGAAATGAATCATATGTACCCTTTGGTGTCTGATTTCTTTTGCTGACATTATTATATTTGTGGGATTTCTCAATGTTGCTCTTAGTCATAGATCATTTATTATCAAGTTCATAGTATTTCATTGTATAAGCAGTGTATAATTTGTTTTCTCATGTCTACTGTTGGTGAGATTTAGGCATTACGTGTACTTCACTATAGATGTTTTAGCGTATGTCTTTTGGTAACATAGATACAGTTTCTGTGGATACTTTGGAGTGAAATGCTGGGTCTCATCTCAGGGAAACTTTCTAATGTACCACTCTGAAGTAACGTTTTCAGCTAGCCAATCTAAAAGATTTCCTCTTATCACAAATAGGTCACGGATAATTTTTGTCCTTGCTGTACATGATTTCTGTTAGTCTGCTGTTTGCCAAAGTTATTACACATAAGGGTTTAATGATAGAGCCTTCCTCCTCTGTTATATCTATATAATTCCCCTAATATTAGCTTTTAAATAACTACTAGAATTTTTAAGAATAGATAATGACTCTTACAGGCTGTTTTGTAATGTACATATTTTAAAATATATGTATCAGTCTATTAGGTTCTGATAGAGAAAAAATAGGAGCCTAACGTAGTGTAAAGTTGTTTCCCATTTAAAAAGTTGACCATGTTAAAATCTGACATTTCAGAACAAGTAAATAAATGGAATGAGTATTAATTTGCATTAAAACACTATCGTGCTTTGTAAAAGGATTATGCTCAAGCTTTTTTAATTATTATATTTCCCAGTAGACTTTAAAATATAATTCTGATTTTGTATAGGAGATAGAGGAGAGTACTTATTGAGAACCTACTGTCTCCAGCCACTCTGCCAGCTACTTTCCAATAAATTTCCTTATTCAATTCTCATGAAAATACAACGAAACAATACTCAAGGTACCCTTTTAAGATGTGAGAAGCTTAGCTTTAAATAACCTGCTAAAGGTTATATGGTAATTAATGAATCTGCAATGAATCCTAGATGTATGGGAACACAAAGTTTATGCTCTTTTTTAGCACACCGTTTTATACCCAGGTTTCTAAGATCTACTTAGTACGTAGCATAATGGAACAGATGGATGAATGCTCACCTACAGACAAGTGTTTTATAAATAATTTCCCCAGATGAGTGGAGTAAAATATTTGACTAAAAAAGTTAAAAGAGAATTTGATGATTTATATACTTAGCTTGTCATTTCAGTAGAATATACAGAGGTTGTCTTTTAAGTTCTATTTTCAGGTTGCACTTTGGAGCTGAAAAACCCTTTGCCTTGGTGTCTGCCCCACTCTGGACCATTTCACATTCCATTCCTGTGACCAGCTGATGTGCATGACTATGACAAACACTTGGCAGCCTCGCTGGGAGGGGCCTGTGAGTGAGGACTTAGACTGTCATTAAACCAGGGCCCCGAGCCAGGGCTGAGCGCATGAAGATGCCGCTCCAACCTCCACCACCCTGTTGGCCAAGGTGCAAGTGCAAATTGTACTTGTGGATTTATCATAAATTACTTTTTAATAGAGCATTTAAAACAGACAAAGAAAATGCTTTCCCTCTGGAATGGACTCCCACACCCCATTGTAATCTGAGTTGGACTTGATAAATAATGGGACAGGCTACCGAGTGAGATTACAGATTGTGTCTCTCAGGGGCTTCTGAAGAAGAGAAGAACCATCTATGTAGGGTTAGTCTGAGGTAGGACTCTGTCTATGAACCTGAGAAGCCCGTTCTGAAAAGAACATTTTGCTAACAGGAGAACAGGGCTTCAGTTCTCAGCTTTCCTGTAACTCTTCTTGTGACCTTGAGCAGGTTGATTGAGTCCTAAGGCTTCTTTTCACCAGGCTGTGGCACTCCCATCTGGTATCCTTCTTGTCCCTGAATACCAAGAAAATAGGATGAAAGAGTTGGATTGAAATGTGTTCTATGGAAAACTAGCTCTATGACAGGTAAATAACTACTGTTATAAGGTTCTTTGTTATAAGTTTAGGGAGGTGTTTTGTTATAAGTGTAGGGAAAGTCAGTTGAACAAAATTAAGCACTTTAAAAAAATGTTAAGATTTCTAGGTGCCTTCAACGTATAAAAGATCAGAGTGTTTTTTTCTAGAGATAAATGGCATTCATTGTTGCCCAAACACATTTGACTATGAAACCCACTTTGTGTAATGAATCACAGAGTTAATCCACGAAATATACTCTATAATTACAATTTTTTAGTTATTAAATCGCCTTGAAAATTTAGCACATCTGTGTTTTATAAATGCATCTATTTATTTTCATACCTATCAAGGGCAATTTGAAAATGTGTTCATTTAATAAAGATTTATTAGCACCAATTATGTACCAGGGCAGTATTAGTAATGAGGATAGATCAGTGAATAAACAATGATAAGAACAAAATTGCTCCATATATAAAGCTATAATTTAGTGCAGGAAGACAGATAATAAAAAAGTAAGTAATGAACATATAAATGTGTGCTATGGGGAAAAATTAAGATTGAATTCTGGGTTAACCTGAGTGATTCATTTATGTCCAATAGAGTTTCATACAAGTGAAACTTCGTGAATTCTGAAGTTAGGTCAGAAAAGGTTTTGGAATGGTCACCCTCAAGAGCCTTACAGCACAGTCTGAGCTGAGGTGCTCACGTGGGCCAATGCACGTATCATCTCACTCAGAAATCTTTCTCTAGGAAGTCAGATTGTTGAGACAGCTTGAAATTAAAACAAGAGTTATTTGAAGCACTTCAATAGCTAATCAAATTAAGCTGTGGTAAACCAATTACTAATTCCTATAAAAGGCATAAACCTCTTACAGTTAAGATGTTGAGTTTAATTGATTGGTTACCCCCACACAGTACTAAGTAAGCACTATAAATTTTGTTTCACTGAATGTATTTTTTCCTAGTCGATGTTGATTGCAAAATTTTGAGATACCTATATTCCTTAAAAATATACCAAATGCTATTAATTTTGCTACTATGAGATCTTTATACCTGGAAGCCATCTTGTCTCTTGAAGGCAAATTTGGATGTATCTCATCTTGTACAATTAATTGTTTAGACTCTCAATACCTTAAAAGCTACCCCAGAATTGCATTAATGTACATATGTTACCATTCAATAAAAAAAAAAAACCTTAAAAGCCCATTAACTCCACCCACATTCCTAAAAAGTGTAAAATATCTGAACTTATGTGAGATTTTGAGAGGATACATTTCCTTGAAGTACCATGAAATCAGTAAGCAGGACAGAGTTCCAAATACATGTATGATACGGTACATTTCTATATTTATTTTCCTCAACATGGACTTGAAGACACAGAGACAACCTACAGAACGATGTTTCTTCTGATGACACAGATCTTTATAATAAGTATTGATTTGAATGAAAATTTGGGAAATTATTTTTAATGGCTTTGATGAGAACTCACAGGATCCACAACTCCTTACTACGTATCCTATAACAATTCTAATCAACATTTAAAAACATAACCTAAAATCTTAAAATGTTCTTTCTCTATGAATGTTGATTTCCAGGATCCCCAAATGCAAATAAACACAGCTATTCAATTATGCCATGTACAGGGAGAGTCCTTTAGCCTCTTGCTTTGAACCCTGCACGCTTGTCACAGTCCTTAGAAAGAAAGTGTATGATCTCTGCAAGACT
Organism: Otolemur crassicaudatus; assembly: GCA_963574585.1. Taxonomy (NCBI): domain Eukaryota; kingdom Metazoa; phylum Chordata; class Mammalia; order Primates; family Galagidae; genus Otolemur; species Otolemur crassicaudatus. Next base: position 11,185 of record CAUYQS010052825.1, on the reverse strand, counting down.
TTGGAACCAATCTCCCTGCAGTTAGGACTATGTGTATATTTATTTACAAGCAGAATCTTCATATTTGATTATCATAAATGAGCTATTGTCTCTTTTGGCTGACATACATGGAAGAAAAAATAAATTATATAACATTTAAAGGAAAAAAGCAAACATTTTTGCAGCCTATGGAATTTCTCACAATTATAAAAACCAGAAGGAGATGAACCCAGCAGATCACCCTGCCCAATACTCCAATTATATGGGATTATTCTGCCTTCTACTGTGCTGGATTTCACAGTAATTATGCTCTCCTTGCTTTATTAATGAGGCTCATTCCACAGAAAAATAAACTTTCTTGATTGGGAAAAATAGAGTTAATTTTTTCGTACAAATTTTATTGTTCTCAAAGTATGGTATTTTGAATACAGTGAGACTGATATAACTGCACAAAGCAGGCGGCTTTTAGGAAATATCCACGTGAAAATAAATTCATGAGAATTCTGTTTTCATCAAACTTACTCTGTTACTTTGGTGATCGGTGAGGTTTTCAATTATTATAAGACAACCTGCCTGTGTACTCTGCTTCTTTCAGGCATACATTTTCCAACGATGAGTTGATTCTGTGCTGAATGGATTCAGAGAGTTGACTGGTATCTCCACAGAGTTGTTGTGCTTTCCTTGGAAGAGTCACTATCTGGCATGTTTATTCTAGTTGGCTCACGAAAGAATAGCAGGAGAAAAACAATAGAATTGTGGTCATTAGCAGCAATAAATATTTGGACTGGGAAGCCTGGTAGACATCAGACATACGATTTAAAATTCAAACAAAGGTTAGAGTAGGAGGTTGGATGGAGGCTCACCATTGGGGGGGTGTGCAAGTGGGTTGGGTTTATGTCATGCTGTCTGTGTGGGGCACAGTCTGTAAACTCAGAAACTTAAATGGGTAGATGGCATTGAGGAAAAGCTGAAAAAATGTTTTCACTGTTAAAACATTTTATCGTGAAAATTGGCTTAGGTATTTATACTATTATTTTATACTCCAGGAATGCCTACGCAGAGACAAATGAGAGATCATTTTGGTAGTAAAATCTCCATTTCCTTTTTCCCTAATCTGGGTTATACTGTTACCTTTGGTTGTCTTCCCAATGATCTTTGCGACATAGCCCCCTCTTTTTCATGTGTGTGTGTAGCAATTATTATTTTCTTTCTTTACTTATTCATTTCTAGCACATATGTATTGAGAACACACAATATTCAGTCATAGGCAAGTGATGTAGAAAAAGAAATGCTTTCTGTTTCCACGAAGTGTAAAATTCTGGTAGGAGGCATTAAATCTGAGGCTGATGTGATAAAATGTAACTTTCAGTCGTCCTGAGAGTGGATACGTTGGTGTTTGTTGAATTATACCTTAAAGTATTAATAATAATGGGTAAACACTTATACTGTACCTATTCTGTGTTAGGTACTGTGTTAAATGCTTTGTGTGTCACTTACAATAATCAATTTAACCCTCACAACATTTTAGGATCCTTTGAGGTAGGTGGTGCTACATCCGTTTCCAAATGAAGAAATTGAGACTTAGATTAAATACTTTTTCACATATGCCAACTTATAACAGTCAAAGGTAAGATTTTAACTTAGAATAGGTAGAGGAACATTTCCCTCTTCTCTCTATCCCTCCCCCATCTCTTTCCCCTCTGTTTTCCAAGGACAAACGAATCAGAAAGGGGACACAGTTTAATCTGGGGCTGGTTAGTACCTTGGATAGCTCCCAGGGCACTGTTCCCAGATGAAGTCCAAGGCCTCATTGGAGCCTTTGTTTTTAGAGCATCCCAGCTATCTGGTGGAATTTGCCTTCCCCATCCCCTCCTTTCAGTGGGTCACTGAACATTAAGAGACTCAGCTTTCTTTATTTAATAACTCATTTATCAACATTTACTGAATATCATCTGGAAAACACTCAGTGGCAGGCTGGAGGGAGCATGTATGGGGGAACATAGACCAATACAAGCCTGGCACGGGGGTGCCTCCTCTGCATGTGGCTCCAATGCCCTTCTCTCCCCTAACATGGACATCACCTATTAGAAAAGAAAGACGTGCCTTTCTTACCTTGTAAGTTACTCTACAGGGATTTTAATGGCCCTGAAGCTCTTGGAGACTTGTAAGAACACATTTTAAAGAATTAATCAGGAATCTAACCAACAAGGATTAGTAGTAAAAATTTAAATAATTTCACAATGTGGACGTAGAGTTGATTTCTTTTGTGATTTGCTCTCTTGTTTAGGCAAAGATATTGTTTAGTCATATGTTTTCTCTAAAATTCATTTTACTTTTTTCCGCACAATTGTGAGTGGTATAGCTAACCACACACACACACACACACACACACACACACACAGCAGAGAAGATAACTTCCATTAATTTACCTAGGAACCAGAATAATAAGGTAAAAAAGGCCTGTTTCATTTTTTTCCTACCTACTCCTTCTCCCCAGGTAAAAGTGTGGCCACTTGTTTTTCTATGTTAGCAAAGTATTTGCTCTGCCTCACGGTTTCCTAATTGTCCAGGTTTCTGTACCTTCACTCTTTTCAGACTTATAAACAAGGATTACAAAAGAGTCTAACAAGTTAGCAATCACGTGTGTTTTCAGATTCTTTCTTCTTCTTTAAAGACACTGCTAACCAGATGTGTGCTATCCATCAGAGGCTTTGTTCTGTTCTGTAATCCTACCAGCAAACTTTTGTATCTGTTCCTTATCATGTTCTGGAAAGAATTCCATGAAGCAGCTCTGAAGAAGGGGGGAAAATGGCAAAACAGACCAAGAATCTCATGAGAAAGCATTTCAGGAGAAAAAAATAAAAAGAAAGTCCCGCATATTTTGAGTGGTGTGATATATCTTGACTTTTCGTTTGGGATTTTAACTGAAATTGAGCAATAACACTAATAAAACCAATCTGCTCTGCTTCTTTCGGTCCTTGAAAGAGAGTGAAAATTATTGGCCGAATTTGTAGATGTGTCTGCTGATGCTCAAAGCTGGTACATTATTTCTCACTGAAAGCAGGTGAAGTCAGGTTTTCGGAGTTTCTTTCTAAGCTATTTCTACTTCACTTATCTGCTTTGTACTTTAAAAACTAAACTATCTTCTTTTAACACAGAGTAGAATATTAGGAATTAAATTATTAGCTTTAAATATTCAAAGCATCTGAGATTTTGATTAAAATAAAAAATTAGCTTTAAATATTCAAGCATCTGAGGTTGACTGAGCCCAATTTAAGATGTTAAAGATACTCAATTTAATATAATATACCATCTTCAATATCTTCAATTTTTTTTTTGCAGTTTTTTGGCCAGGGCCGGCTTTGAACCTCCACCTCCAGTATATGGGGCTGGTGCCCCACTCCTTTGAGCCACAGGTGCCGCCCAAAATGCCATCTTCTAGAAAGCCGTTCCAATTTGGGCTTGTGTGGAGAGCCTTATTGAGTTATAGAAAAATGAATAATATGTTACATTTACATTAATGTGAAGTAATTTAAAAACTTATTGATTAAAAGATACATTTCTGTTAAAATATGATTAATAAATCATAGTTAATTGTTATTAAGTAAATGAATACTTCTAACATTCCTGAGTTCTGGATATACTTTTTTAAACAGGTTAATCATTTTTGTAGAGTGTTGTACTCATATTTATCCATGTCAACAGTGCAAAAGTATTCATTATCTGTGACCAAGTTATAATGAGAGCTGAAATTAAAATGCAAAAATCGGTGAAACACCACTCAAAGTTTAACATTATTGCTGAAAATAATTATTTCTACTGATCAACAAAATGGTTATGAAGAGGAAAGTTAGCGCTGGACAGGCCTATTTTAAAACTAAAATAATACTGATGTTTAATACGTTGGATTCCATAGGAGCGGTCATTTTTTCAGTCTGGACATATTTTGGAGTTTTCTTTACAACAGCATAATATTTTTAAAATATTGTCTCTTAAACTATTTTCCATTCTATATTAAGAAATAATGTTTCTGTTCTGTGTTAATAACTTTGTCAAACTTCTAAACCATTCAAAACTTTAGAGGAATCATTTTTTTAAAAATTTGATATATTCTCATTATGAAAGACTCAAGCAGTTCATCAAAGTACAAAAAGGAAAAATAAACTTAGAATCTCATTACCTAGATAAAATATAGAATTATTAATGTATTTCTCGATGTGTATTATCTATTGTTTTACATGAATGAGTAGTGTAACAATTAAGAATGCTTTCAACATCACTTTACTAAATCAGTAGTGGTTTAGGTAAATAAAGATTACTTTTCCTTTCCTATATAAGAAGTTTGGGATAGCATAGAAACTCAGTGCTGAAATCAAACAACTCTTTATATCATTTTGCCATTTTATTAGTATATTTCTTTTGTAGATTCATGAAGAAAAGCACTGTCCTGAGGTATGCTGTTTTTTATTCCAACAACAAATGTTCTTCTAGGGAATTCTCAACTCCAATAGAAACCTGCTTGTAGCTCACAGACCAGACTATATTACATTTCCACGCCTAGCTATATGTGGAGCTGAGAATGCTTGAAATTAGCTTTTACAACCTCTATAAGAGAGGAAGGTAGTAAGGTAGATATGTATATTATTATGCTTTAATGTTAGTTATTATTAATATTAAAACATTAATACATGTTACTAAAATCAATCATATTTAAGGTTTGTTTTTATTTATTATTTTTTATTAAATGATAGCTGTGTACATTAATGCAATCATGGGGTACAGTGTGATGTTTTCATATACAATTTGAAGTATTTTCATCAAACTGGTTAACATAGCCTTCATGTCATTTTCTTAGTTACTGTGTTAAGACATTTATATTCTACTTTTAGAAAGATTCACTTATACCCTTGTAAGATAAACCATAGAGGTGTTCCCTCCAATCATCCTCGTTACACCCATCCACTCCCTCCCCTCTCCTTTCCCCCTCCCCATATTCTTAGGCTATAATTAGGTTATAGCTTTTATATGAAAGCTATAAATTAGTTTCATAATAGGGCTGTGTACATTGGATACTTTTTCTTCCATTCTTGTGATACTTTGCCATGAAGAACATTTTCCAGCTCCATCCAGAAGACCAAAAACCACATTACAATAAAGATATTTGTATCAGAATGTTTATTGCAGCCCAATTCATAATTTCCAGGTCATGGAAGAAGCCCAAGTGCCCATCGATCGACGAATGGATCAACAAACTGTGGTATATCTACACCATGGAATACTATGCAGCCATAAAGAAAGATGGAGACTTTACTTCCTTCGTGTTTACATGGATGGAGCTGGAAAAGGTTGGTATTTTTTAAATAAAATATTTTAAATTTTATTATATACAAGGAAGAAACTCACCACAAAACTTAAGAAAATACTGAACTCATACCACAAAACTTAAGAAAAATACTGAACTCATAAATATTTTCTCATTAAAGTAGTTCTTATTTTTAAAGAAATTTTAAGATTAGGAAAAACCAGTGAAAATTATTAAGTTTAATCATGTACTTTAAATACCATATTTGAATTTTTACTGAACCGATTAACTTATGATGTAAAATTTTAAAATGAGCTCCTATTCATGTATTTGTATGTCTTAGCTATATAGTCAAGTCCCCCATGTCTTGATGTTGTATTATGCCGATACTTTACACTGTCAAGATATCAAGCATTTGTATTCTTTGGAACTATAATTCCCACAATTGTTTATTTGTTTGTTTAAATTGAGCAATAATTTTTCCATTCATTGTATGATGACTTTTTCTTCCTATTTATTTATCTTTGGTTCTTAACTCGATTTTTTTGATGGAGCTTCTTAAAAAAGACTTGTTGTTAAATTATGAATTGTTCAAATAGTTCAGCCTGTAAGAATACCTATCCACTGTCTTCACGACTATTTTCCATAGTGTCTAATGATAACACCTTTAGTCAGAGATTCTTTCACTCAGAATTTGGCCATTCCATGTCTTTTGGCATTGTGGGTTGCTATGGAAAACTTTGGGCTAGCCTGTTTATCATTTTCCCATTTTTGATGAGTTGCCTTTTCTGTACATATTCTTGGGAAAAAGTAGCTACTTTTGGGCTAACAGAATGAAAGATCCCAATTATAAGTCATTTATATGATATTCATTTTCAAAGTGCTTTAATCTCATTTCATTTAATTGCCACAATAATTCTATGAAAGAAATATTATCTACGTCTTTCGTAAGATAAAAACTAAAGTTAAAATAATGTAAAATATCTTAGAGTATTAAGCTAAAATTGACCTAAAGAAACCCAATTCTAAATTCAGTGTCCTATGTTGTATGCTTTTTAAAGATGATTATGAAAATATAGTTTCTGCATGGCATTTCCTGTAGTTTTATTTATGGTATTTGGATTTTTCTCAATTTTGTTTACACTATAATCAGGGGTCTAACAAGTCTACCAATAAAGAGTAGCATTTGCTTTTACCTTCCAGTAAAACATAAAAATATTTTAAGCATAGTTAGTAGTTTAAAAATTTAAGTTCTCTTTGCTTCTCTGTCTTTTTCTTCCTAGACAATTAAAGACTGTTTATGCTTTTTAAGACTCTAACAGGACGATTTTTGGCATTTGTTTTTATCTCATTAAAACAGTTTATAAAATGTACAATTATTTCCTAATAAAAAGGGAATTAACCATCTGTGATTGCAATAACAGCAGAGTATTTTCCTAAAGTCATTTATTTATTATTCATGCTGTCATCTCTCTCAATATCTTTTGTAGGTGAATTTGGTCTTTTCATTACTACAATAGTGTTACAATTTCTTGAGCATTTGCTAAATTTCAAGTACTGTACTAAATACTTTAAATATATCATATTTTCAGTTTTCACATGAGGCATAGAAAATGGATATTATTTTTTACTCATTTTTAAAATTATAGACCTTAAATTTAGGGACTTTAAATACATCTAACAAGATTAGTAAATGGACAGGCCAATGTTTGAACTCACATCTGACTTTAAAGCTGTTTTATAATACCTTTGCTATACTTTATGTAGCTAACATTGCTTATTAACCTTCAAATACAGTCATAGAATCAAAGATTAGAGATTAATTAATTAATTAACTAATGTCTTGAGTACCTTCATCAACCTGGACAATTACTCACCAACATTCCAGAGGTAATGTGATCCTTTACTAGGGTCTGAATAGAATTTAATTATTACACCCTTTCTTATTTATTTACTTATTTATATTTATTTATTTATTTATTTATTTTGAGACAGAGTCTCACTATGTTGTTCTTGGTAGAGTGCTGTGGTGTCACAGCTCACAGAAACCTCCAACTCTTGGGCTTAAGTGATTCTCTTGCCTCAGCATCCCAAGTAGCTGGGATTACAGGTGCTCACCACAATGCCTGGCTGTTTTCTTGTTGCAGTTGTCATTGTTGTTTAGCTGACCTGAGCCAGGCTTGAACCTGCCAGCCTCAGTGCATGTGGCTGGCGCCATAACCACTGTGCTACGGTTGCCAAGCCTCTTTTTTATTTTTTTTATTGACACCTAATCATTGTAGATATTTATGGGGTCCATAGGTATAATGTATACTAATCAGATCAGGGCAATTAGCATATCCATCACCTCAAACATCTATCATTCCTTTGTGTTGCAAGCACTCATGTCCTCTTTATAGTAATGTGAGACTATTTATTATTGCTAACGACGGGCATCCAATATTGCTGTAGAATACCAGAACTTATTTCTCCTACATAGCTATTATTTCATATCCTTTAACAAATCTCTTTGTGTCCACCCCTTCCTCTTACCCTTTCCAGCCTCTAATACACGTTGTTCTACTTTTGACTTCCATGAGACTGATAATCTATTTTAGCTTCCACATATGAATGAAAACACGTCATGTCTAATATTCTGTTTCTGCTTATTTCACTTAATATAATATTTTCCAGTTCATCTGTGTTGCTGCATATGACATAATTTCCTTCTTTTTTATGGTCAAATGCTATTCTATTAAATACATACACCACATTTTATTTATCCAATCAAATGCTGTTGGACACTTAGGTTGATTCTACCTCTTGCCTGTTGCCTGCAGTGACCATGGGGTGCAGGTGTTTATTTGGCACACTAATTGCCTTTCTTTTAGATAAATGCTCAGTAGTGGGATTGCTGTACCAGTATAGTACTTCTATCTGTAGGTTTTCAATAACCTCCACCTTGTTGTCCATAGTGACTACCCTAGAGTGTGTAAGAGTGCCCTTTCCTCTATATCCTTGCCAGCATTTGTTACTTTTAGGCTTTTTGAGGATACTTATGGAAATTACAATGAGATGATATCTCATTATAGTTTTGATCTATATTTCCCTAATGATTAGTGAAGTTGAGAATCCTTTCCATGTTATTATATGGTTGGTGATATGTTTGCTGAGATCATTTGTCCATATTTTAACTGGATTTTTGTTGTTGTTGTTGAGATATTTGAGTTCTTTGTATATTCTGGATATTAATCCCTTATTGGAGGAATAGTTTGCAGATAGCTCTTCCAATTCAATTGGTGCCCTTTCACTCTGTTGATGTTTCCTTTGCTGTGCAGAAGCTTTTTAGTTTGTATAATCCCATTTCTTTATTTTTGCTTTTGTGCCTGTGCTTTTGAGATCTTATTCATAAAATCTCTTCCCAGTCCAATGACCCGAGTGTTTTCTCCATATTTTCTTCTAGTAGTCTTACAGTTTTGAGCTATATGCTTAGGACATTAATCCATTTTTGAGTTGGTTTTTGTAGAGAATGAGAGGTGAAGGTCTAGTTTCATTCCTATGCATATGATGCTCAGTTTTTCCCAACCATATGTGGATGATACTGTCCTTTCCCTAATCAGAGTCCTTGTTGAAATCAGTTGGCTATAGACATATGAATTACTTTCTTATTTCTCTTTTTTTGGAGAGGGGTGTATATGACTGATCTTATACCAATACCATGCTGCTTAGTTTCTTATAGCTCTGTAGTATATTTTAAAGCCAGGTAGTGTAATGCCTCCAGTATTCTTTTGTTGTTCATGATTTATTTGGCTATTTAGAGTCTATATGAATTTTAGAATTTTTTTTCCTATTTCCATGAGTAATGTCATTGGATTTTGATATGGATTGCACTGAATCTTTATATTGCTTTGGGTAGCATGGTAACTTTAACAATACTAAGTCTTCCAACCAGATATTTTCCCATTTGTTTGTATCTTCTTCAATTTTTTCTTCAGTATTTTGTAGTTTTCCTTATAGAGGTATTTCACTCCCTTGATTACATTTATTCCTGGCAAGACTCAGTATCATTAAAATGTCTACACTACTCCAAGTGATCTACAGACTTAATGTGGCTCCCATGAAAACATCACTGTCACACATTGAAGGACTTGAAAAAAATAGTTCTATTTTTATGGGATCAGAAAAAATCCCAAATAGCCAAGGCTAGTCTACAAAATAAAAACAAATCTGGAGGCATCACATTACTAGACTTCAGGGTATAGTACAAGTCTATAGGGTTAAAAACAGCATGGTGCTGGCATAAAATAGAGATTAAGATCTATGGAACAGAATCAAGAACCTAGAGATGAAACCAGCTTCCTGTCACCCACCATCTGATCTTCGACAAACCAAACAAAAGCAAACACTGGGGAAAGAATCTTTAATAAATGGTGCTGGGAGAACTGAATAATTGCATGTAAAAAGCTGAAACTGGGCCTGTCTTTCTCACTACTTACAAAAATTAACTCATACTAGATAAAAGATTTAAATCTAAGACATGAAATGATAAAAACCCCAGAGGAATTCCAACGTGAGAAAAACTCTTAATGGTATTGGCCTTGGGAAAGGATTCATGAAGAAGATCCCACTGCAAACTTCAGCAACAACAAAAATAAATAAATACAATTTGATCAAGTTGAAAAACTTGCACAGCTAAGGACACAATCAACAACGACAATAGACAACCTTCAGAATGGGAGAAGATACTCACACATGATGAATTGGACTAGGGCTAGTGACCAGAATATACAAAGAATATAAGCCAATCAAGAAAAAAGAACAAACAACCCCATCAATCAATGGGTAAGTGACATGAACAGGACCTTCTCTGGAGAAGACAGACAAATGGTCAACTAACACATGAAAAAATGCTCACCATCCCTAGTCATCAGAGAAATGCAAACCAAAACCACCTTGAGATATCAGGTAACTTCAGTGAAAGGATGAAAGTTTTTGACTATAAAATCCCCAATTTGGGGGAAAAAAAAGGCTTATGTACCTTTAAGACATGTAATTAACATTATCTTAATTCGATATCTGGTGTTTAAAATTCTATTTCCAATTCTTCTTTAAGCAGAAGCTATAATGAATATAGTATAAGGAATTTTGGATATTTTTATTGGACACAAAATTTTGGTTTTATATGTTTTAAAAAGTTTAAATTTCATAAATAAAATATATGTTCTCTGATACTTTTTTTGAAAATCTACAGAAAGCACTGAATAGTGATGAATTTCTTGTCATATATGGTAAGTATAAAAGAGTAACAGAAGAGAGTATCTGATTCCCCAACACTCTAGAAAACACACTATCATTCTCAAGAAAAAGATTAAAAAGGCATCTTCTATAATGATATTGCAAAAAGTACACGTAAATTTAATTCAGAAATGATTATTAATTTCATGTAAATTATATAAAATCTTCTAAATTATTGTCTAGATTGATTACTTTAAGGAAAATTTGTAATTAATAACAAATGAAAATTTCTATCATAAGGTTATCATTGATGATATTTAAATGTGCAAAACAATTGACAAATAAATAAAAATATAATTTCATGCACATTTCTAAAAAACTATGTTTATGTTTGGATGCAAAAATGGATGATTAACTTTTATATTTTAATATAAAGAATTGACATTGGGGGCACTTTTAAAAATCTATAAATCTATAGTAGTGGGCAAAAATCATGTTCTGATAACAGCAACAGGTGAGGTAATTTTATTGTTTCTAAATAATTATTATTTTCTTTTTTTTAATTAAATGATAGCTGTATACATTAATGCAAACATGGGGTACAGTGTAGTGTTTTCATATACATTTTGAAATACTTTCATCAAGCTGGTTCACATAAATTTCATGTCATTTGCATAGTCATTGTGTCAA